>KE157057.1:14571-27413 GCA_000411055.1 Leavenworthia alabamica
GGACACTACATTGTGTTTTGTTCTTGAAAAGATTGCTGAAAACAAGCAAACTCAAGAAATGTATTAATTCCCGCTATGAACTCTTCTGAAAAACAGTTTTGGATTGGATCTATACGTTGATACATCCACTCTCTATTGTTCAAATGAGCCATTTATATAACAAATATATATATGGCAGAAAAGATAGATATTTAAAGTGAAAGAGAATTAGAAGAGATGAATGTTTGAGAAGGTTTGAGATGAGAAAGATTGTGAAGGTTTGAGATGAGAAAGATTGTGAAATGTATGGTGCTTTTGTAGGAACCATAAGCCACGGCAACAATCCGTGGCTAAGTAAAACAATCGTGGCTAATGCATTACAATTCGTGGCTTATTTGCTTGAAAAGACGTTTTTCGGTGGAGAAGCCACGATTATGCCACGACACATATCCGTGGCTACACGACAACCATCAAATCATCTTCGAAGTGACATATTCTATGGGAAGCCACGAATATAAACGTGGCTATATCGTGGCAAACATTGAACAGAGCCACAAATATGCCACGATTAGTACTGTGGCTTTACGAAAAACATCAAATCAGCTTAGTCATCGTCGAGGTGACATTTTCGATGGAAAGCCACGACCAAAATCTTGGCTAAATCGTGGCAAACTAGCTATTTTACCCACTGAGCTGCCACAAATTTTTTCGTGTCTACTTAGCCACTTCTCAATTCGTGGCTAATCGTGGCTAAGTTAACTTACCACGGCATTATCGTGGCTATTGCGTGGCAATTATAGCCAAGGTGTGCGTATCGTGGCTAATTTTGTGGCTGCTGTAGCCACGACTTTATCCGTGGCTAAGTCGTGGCTATTTTTACGAAAAGCCACGAAATAAAATTTCTTGCCGTGGCTACGTCGTGGCTATATCGGTATTTTTTACTAGTGGCAGTATGTGAAGCAACCCAACAAGCATAGAGAGCAAGTGGTCTTTAAAGAAGGAGACTGGGTAATACAATCCCGAAAATCAGATACGATATTTCCGAGCAATAAATGTGGGATTGAGTAATAAATGTAGAATTCATCTAAATAAAATCATCCCAATCAAATCAGTTCAAGAAAAGATACCAAAGAATCGAAAAATATATCTGATTTATTTTATGCTTTTATTTTAATTCATTTTGCATTTATGTTTACTTTATTTTCCTTATTCACCAAGTTTGTAAAACTCTATACAAAGAGCTTATGTCATTTGTAATATAAGGTCTTGAAAGAAATAATAAAAAGAAAGAGTTTTATCACTTTGAAGCTTCGGCTTTGTTTGCTTGTCTTTTTTATTGTGTGTGAATCCTTTAGAAAGCAAGTTAAATCTCTGTCTTCGTGTGTGATTAACTTAGATATTGATTTCTGTTTTTATCACATAGTCATTCCGCAATTTTGTGTGGCGAACTTCAATCAATCCTTCACTTTGAAACTATTCTCATCCACGTGTTTATCTTGTTTGTGAGTTACCTCCAAGGATAAACACCATCCGAATACCTTCACTTCCATTACTTGGGCTTAGGGATTGAGTGTTACCACCATCCTAAACCTCCATCATTATCCTCATACTCGCTATAGATTCCAGGTCTTTATCATTTGGTATCAGAGCCGAATTTCCTATTCGGCTCTTTTCTTCTATTCCTTTGTTTATGTTTATTTATTTATTGCATCTACTTATTAAAAAATTGATGATTCTTCTTTTCAAGTCCCGATAAGCAAACAAAAACATATCTTTGTCACATCTCACCAAAACAAAACTTTTATGGTACGATGTGATGTTAGTGGAGTGGGGATTAAAGATACATTGAACAAAGAAAAATACTCCAAAAATCATGTTTTGAGGACAAAACTTTTTGAAGAAGGATGGAATCATACAATCCCGAAAATCAGATACTATATTTTCGAGCAATAAATGTGGGATTGATTAATAAATGTGGAATTAATCTAAATCAAATCATCCCAATCAAATCAGTTCAAGAAAAGATACCGAAGAATCCAAAAATATATCTGATTTATTTTATGCTTTTATTTTAATTGATTTTACATATATGTTTAACTTTATTTTTTTATTCACCAAGTTTGTAAAACTCTATATAAAGAGCTTATGTCATTTGTAATATAAGGACTTCAAAGAAATAATAAAAAGAAAGAGTTTTCTCACCTTGAAGCTTCAACTTTGTTTGCTTGTCTTTTCTATTATGTGTGAATCCTTCAGAAAGCAAGTTAAATCTTTGTCTTTGTGTGTGATTCACTTAGACATTGATTTATATTCTTATCACAAAGTCATTCCGCAACTTTTTGTGGCGAACTTCAATCCATCCTTCAGTTTGAAACCATTCTCATCCACTTGATTATCTTGTTTGTGAGTTACCTCCAAGGATAAACACCATCCGACCACCTTCACTTCCATTACTTGGGCTTAGGGATTGAGTGTTACCACCAAACTAAGCCTCCATCACTATCCTTATACTCCCTCCTATTGGGCCTTATCATTTACTATCAGAGCCAAATTTCCTATTCGGTTCTTTTCTTCTATTCCTTTATTTATTTTTATTTATTTATTGCATAACCTTATTAAAAAATTGGAAGATTCTTCTTTTCAAGTCCTGATAAGCAAACAAAAACATCTCTTTGTTACATCTCAGGAAAACAAAAATTTTATGGTACGATGTGATGTTAGTGGAGTGGGGATTAAAGTTACATTGAACAAAGAAAAATACTCCAAAAATCAAGTTTTGAGGACAAAACATTTTGAAGAAGGATGGAATGATACAATTCCGAAACTCAGATACGATATTTTGGAGCAAAAACTGTGGGATTGAGTAATAAATGTGGATTTCATCTAAATCAAATCATCCCAATCAAATCAGTTCAAGAAAACATACTGAAGAATCCAAAAATATATCTGAATTATTTTATGCTTTTATTTAAATTGATTTTTCATTTATGTTTAACTTTATATTCCTTATTCACCAAGTTTGTAAACCTCTATATAAAGAGCTTATGTCATTTGTAATATAAGGACTTAAAAGAAATAATGAAAAGAGAGAGTTTTCTCACATTAAAGTTTCGACTTTGTTTACTTGTGTTTTCTGTTGTGTGTGATTCCTTTAGAAAGCAAGTTATATCTCTGTCTTTGTGTGTGATTCACTAAGAAATTGATTTATGTTCTTATCACAAAGTCATTCCGCAAATTTGTATGGCGAACTTTGATCCATCCTTCACATTGAAACCATTTTCATCCACTTTTTTATCTCGTTTGTGAGTTACCTCCAAGTATAAACACCATCCGACCACCTTCACTTCCATTACTTGGGCTTAGGGATTGAGTGTTACCACCAACCTAAGCCTCCATCACTACCCTCATACTCCCTAAAGATTCCAGGGCCTTATCATTTGGGATCAGAGCCGAATTTCCTATTCAGTTCTTTTCTTCTAGTCCTTTATTTATTTTTATATATTTATTGCATCTCCTTATTAAAAAATGGATGATTCTTCTTTTCAACTCCCGATAAGCAAACAAAAACATCTCTTTGTCACATCTCACCAAAACAAAATTTTTATGGTACGATGTGATGCTAGTGGAGTGGTGACTAAAGCTACATTGAACAAAGAAAAATAATCGAAAAATCAAGTTTTGAGGACAAAACTTTTTGAAGAAGGATGAAATTATACAATCCCGAAAATCAGATACAATATTTTCGAGCAATAAATGTGAGATTGAGTAATAAATGTGGAATTCATCTAAATCAAATCATCCCAATCAAATCAGTTCAAGAAAAGATACCAGAGAATCCAAAAATATATCTGATATATTTTATACTTCTATTTTAATTGATTTTATATTTATGTTTAACTTTGTTTTTTTTATTCACCATGTTTGTAATACTCTATATAAAGAGCTTATGTCATTTGTAATATAAGGGACTTGAAAGAAATAATAAAAAGAGAGAATTTTCTCACCTTGAAGCTTCGGCTTTGTTTGCTTGTCTTTTTTTATTGTGTGTGAATCTTTTAGAAAGCAAGTTAAATCTCTGTCTTTGTGTGTGATTCACTTAGACATTGATTTCTGTTCTTATCAGGAAGTCATTCCGCAACTTTGTCTGGCGAACTTCGATCAATCCTTCACAATGAAACCATTTTCATCCACTTGTTTATCTCGTTTATGAGTTACCTCAAAGGATAAACACCATCCGACCACCTTCACTTCCATTACTTGGGTTTAGGGATTGAGTGTTACTACCTACCTAAGCCTCCTTCACTATCCTCATACTCCCTATAGATTCCAGGGCCTTATCATTTGGTATCAGAGCCGAATTTCCTATTTGGTTCTTTTATTCTATTCCTTTATTTATTTTTATTTATTTATTGCATCTCCTTATTAAAAAATGGATGATTTTCTTTTCATGTCCTGATAAGCAAAAAAAAACATCTCTTTGTCACATCTCACCAAAACAAAAAGTTTATGGTACGATGTGATGTTAGTGGAGTTAGGATTAAAGCTACATTGAACAAAGAAAAATACTCCAAAAATCAAGTTTTGGGTGGAATGATACAATCCCGAAAATTAGATACAATATTTTCGAGCAATAAATATGGGATTGAGTAATAAATGTGGAATTCATCTAAATTAAATAATCCGAATCAAATCAGTTCAAGAAAAGATACCGAAGAATCCAAAAATATATCTGATTTATTTTATGCTTTTATTTTANTTATTTTATGCTTTTATTTTAGTTGATTTTACATTTATGTTTAACTTTATTTTCTTTATTCACCAAGTTTGTAATACTCTATATAAAGAGCTTATGTCATTTGTAATATAAAGACTTGAAATAAATAATAAAAAGAATGAGTTTTCTCACCTTGAAGTTTCAGCTTTGTTTGCTTGTCTTTTCTATTGTGTGTGAATCCTTTAGAAAGCAAGTTAAATCTCTGTTTTTGTGTGTGATTCACTTAGACATTGATTTTTGTTTTTATCACAAAGTCATTCCGCAATTTTGTGTGGCGAACTTTGATCCATCCTTCACTTTGAAACTATTCTCATCCACTTGTTTATTTTGTTTATGAGTTACCTCGAAGGATAAACACCATCCGACAACATTCACTATAACACCCCAGTTTGGAAAGGCTTAAAACATTTGGTTTGGCTACCTATGTCACCAAAGTGCATTTATCTTTTTGGTCAACCACTCCTTTAAAAATCTGCAGTTAAGCGTGCTTGGGCTGGAGTAGTATTAGGATGGCTGACCTACCGGGAATTGATTATCGGTACTGTGTAAGTGAGGCCAACGCACAGGGAAAAATCATCTGGTGATTTGTAGGGACAGTAAACAAGTTCTTGAGCCTCTGAAAAAAAATCCACCGACCGTCGGACGTGGGTGAGGCCCAATGGGCCTATAGTGGACGTGGAGGCCCAATAGGCCTAGAGAGGATATTGGGTCGTCCACCGGCCTAAAAGGGATATTGGTGTGCTCACGAACGTTGGCGGTCGGAATATTACATTTGGTATCAGAGCTGAACCCAGATGAGTGTGGAGTCAAGAGGGCTCACACCATCAGGGTAACGGTCTTGGTCCACAACGACGACATTGTGTTCTTTGAGTGGGGGTGATTCTAACACCTCAGTTTGAAAAAACTTAAGACATTTGATTTGGCAACCTATGTCACCAAAGTTCACTTATCTTTTTGGTCAACCACTCCTTCAGAACTCTGCAGTTAAGCGTTCTTGGGCTGGAGTAGTACTAGGATGGGTGACCTACCGGGAAGTGATTGTCGGTACTGTGTAAGTGAAGCCAACGCACAGGGAAAGATCATGTGGTGGTTTGTTGGGACTGTAAAGAAGTTCTTGAGCCTCAGAAAAATAATGCACCGACCGTCGGACAATAGTAAGGCCCAATGGGCCTAGACTGGACGTGGAGGCCCAATGGACCTAGAGAGGACATGGGGTCGTCCATGGGCCTAGAGAGGAAATGTGGTCGTCATGGGCCTAAAGGCGACATTCGTGTGCTCACAGACGGTGGCAGTCGGGATATTACATTCACTTCCATTACTTGGGCTTAGGGATTGAGTGTTACCACCAACCTAAGCCTCCATCACTACCCTCATACTCCCTAAAGATACCAGGGCCTTATCATTTGGGATCGGAGGCGAATTTCCTATTCGGTTCTTTGATTCTATTCTTTTATTTATTTATATTTATTTATTGCATCTCCTTATTAAAAAAATGGATGATTCTTCTTTTCATGTCCTGATAAGAAAACAAAATCATCTCTTTGTCACATCTCACCTAAACAAAATATTTATGGTACGTTGTGATGTTAGTGGAGTTAGGATTAAAGCTACATTGAGCAACGAAAAATACTCCAAAAATCAAGTTTTGGGTGGAATGATACAATCCCAAAAATTAGATACAATATTTTCGAGCAATAAATGTGGGATTGAGTAATAAATGTGGAATTCATTTAAATAAAATCATCGGAATCAAATCAGTTCAAGAAATAATACTGAAGAATCCAAAAATATATCTGATTTATTTTATGTTTTTATTTTAATTGATTTTACATTTATGTTTAACTTTATTTTCTTTATTCACCAAGTTTGTAATACTCTATATAAAGAGGTTATGTCATTTGTAATATAAAGACTTGAAAGAAATAATAAAAAGAAAGAGTTTTCTCACCTTGAAGTTTCAACTTTGTTTGCTTGTCTTTTCTATTGTGTGTGAATCCTTTAGAAAGCAAGTTAAATCTCTGTCTTTGTGTGTGATTCACTTAGACATTAATTTCTGTTTTTATCACAAAGTCATTCCGCAATTTTGTGTGGAGAACGTTGATCCATCCTTCACATTGAAACTATTCTCATCCACTTGTTTATTTTGTTTGTGAGTTACCTCCAAGGATAATCACTATCCGATAATCAGATACGATATTTTCGAGCAATAAATGTGGGATTGAGTAATAAATGTGGAATTCATCTAAATCAAATCATCCCAATCAAATCAGTTGAAGAAAAGATATCGAAGAATCAAAAAATTTATCTGATTTATTTTATGCTTTTATTTTAATTGATTTTGCATTTATGTTTAACTTTATTTTCTTTATTTACCAAGTTTGTAAAACTCTGTATGAAGAGCTTATGTCATTTGTAATATATGGACTTGAAGGAAATAATAAAAAGAGAGAGTTTTGTCACCTTGAAGCTTCGGCTTCGTTTGCTTGTCTTTTCTATTGTGTGTGAATCCTTTAGAAAGCAAATTAAATCTCTGCTTTTGTGTGTGATTCACTTAGACATTGATTTCTGTTCTTATCACAAAGTCATTCCGCAAGTTTGTGTGGCGAACTTCGATCCATCCTTTACTTTGTAACCATTCTCATCCACTTGTTTATCTCGTTTGTGAGTTACCTCTAAGGATAAACACTATCCCACTACCTTCACTTCCATTACTTGGGCTTAGAGATTGAGTGTTACCCCCAACCTAAGCCTCCATCACTATACTCATACTCCCTATAGATTCCAGGGCCTTATCACTGGGTCTGGTTGCATTTCAGACCAGAGAGATTTCCGGAGAAGAAGAGGGAAGCTGGTACCAAGAGGATATGGCCCATTCAAGATCCTTGAGAAGATTAATGACAATTCCTACCATCTAGATCTCCAAGGTGAGTTTAACATTTCATCCTCATTCAATTTAGCTGATTTGTCCCTTTTGATGTAGGTGAAGAAGACCAAGTTTTGGGGTTAAAACATTTTCAAGAGAGAGGGAATGATGAGGATACGATCTGGGAAGCATCTTCTGATCCGGAACCAGAGCTTGTAGCTGACCAAAAGGATGATATTGAGCTTTCTGCACCTATCCTACCACCAGAGAAACAAGGGATCATCAGGAAGACAAGAGCAAGGACTTATAAAGTGAAGTTCAACAGATTTGTGCAACAAGCTTTGGAACATGAAGTGGTCACAAAACAGGCGCTTACTTGCATCGGGAAGCAAGTGTTTAGTGTCTTCATTATCTCATTAGAGTGAAGACACCCTTAAGTCACCAAGGTAGGAACACTCTTTTCCCTATCCGGAGTTGTCCCATTGGATTGGAAGGATAAGGTTTTTAATGAGGTTTTAAACTTGGTGCCTTCACCTTAATCTCAAGGTTATACAACTTGAAAATGTCTGTGACAAGTATGCATAACCTAAGGTGAGGATCTATCTTAGGAAAGCACATTACATAAGGCTTTTGCCTTTCTTTATTTGCGTGTTTTAGAACTTTATTATCTGTTGTAATAAACTGGCCCATAGCTTGTTATTGGGTTAGGTTATATTATGATTTATGCCTTACTATAAAAGTCAAGACTTAATGTTGTAATGAGCTTAAGATTTCATTAATCTAATGACTGGGTTTTAACCTAGTTTCTCATCTCTTTGGTAGCCTAGCTAATGATTGAGTGAGGTCACAGCCGTATCTAAGGTCCCACCATAATCTTAGTGTTGCTAATCAATCCATTTACCATCTCTTTAAGCTTAAAACTCAATGAAACTTATCTATTGTTTTGGCTTCTATTTCAATCCACTGGTTACTTGCTTCTTTTGACCTATTGAACCGATGAAACTTATCTCTTTTCAATAAGTCTACTGTCTAAAGTCATTTCCCATTTTTATCTTGAGTAATTTTCTCTCTTTGCATCATTAGTCTGGGAACCTAAGCCACATCATTCACCTTTCCATCAACCATATATTGAATCATAATCTACAAATCACTCTGGATGAAGGACTTGGACGCCTCATGATATAGTCATATCAAACGTTCATGAGCAGGTTCCACCTAGTCGATCACGACACTTCATCCGACCGATCCGGAGGAAGACAGAACACACAACCGATCTCGGGCATCACCCGGACCGTCCATGACTTCATCCGGTCGATCCACCTTCGAACAGAGGTGAATCATGGTGATTTCTCACCTAATCCAACTCTACAACCTCCCAAACTCATAAATTAACTAAAATAACCCTAAATCTATTAGCATTACCTCCAAATACCACTTGATTTTTGACCAATCCTTTGGTTACTCTCTTGAATTCTTTCTTCTTCTCTTTTTCCACTTTTAAACCATAACCAGCTAGGAAATTAGTTATACAACAAAAACAAAATCCTAAGAGAAGAAGAACTTCAAGATTTAACTTAGATTACCAATCATTTTCTCTCTTTTACCTTTTCTCCTTTTTTCTTCTTCTTTTCTCCCTTAGACAGAGCACAATGCTCTCTTTGTCTCTGTTTTTTGAACTTTTGTTACTCTCAAGGTCGGCCACCTCTTGGGCATAAGGCCCAAAGTTTTAAAACACTTCACCCGGTCGGGTAATAATTTCACTCGATCGGTCCAAGACTAACTTCACCCGGTCGATCCGAGTTGTCTGACCATAACACCTGACCGGGTGACATTCCTCCTCCAGTAACCAAGTCATCAACATCCTGAGCACTCTCCGAGAATCTCTAAACGTCCTTCGAGGTTTCTCGACGTCTAATCTCGTGCACGAATGTTATAATTCTCCCCCACCTATTAGGATTCATCCCTGAATTCTCACGATATCACCATAAACCATACGACTCATGCATAGTACCCCGTCTAATAGTACGTCTTGACTAAGAAATCCCTAGTTGAGTGGGTCAAATCCGTCGATACAGACTATCCGTCAATACAAAACTGCATAGAGGACAACATCCCCTAGTGATCTAACGTACTTGGTCAACTCGATTCAAGGAGTTATGAACCGATACAACTCATATACCGTCTGGTATCACGAACTGATACAACTTATATTCTGTCAGGTGTCGTGATCAGGAGAATCTCACTACCCAACCAGTAAATAATACTCTTAAAAATAACGACTGATCCCGATACATAGATCACCCAATAGCAAACTCACACGATGGTGCATATAGGTGGAACTCATCCACACGCGACCCAATCAACACAGATCCACTCCCTCATACATACCCACTACTCACTATATCGTACTCTCTCCAGATTACTCAAGCAGGCATCGCGCCTCACCATTCACCTGAAGTGCTAGGTATCCTCATACCGTCACGCACTAACTCATCCATACGCCTATGAATGCTCATTCTATTCATCCTCCCAAGAATCGGCTATATAACGGCTATCAAACTCTAATAACCGGTATAACGTATCCAATAACAACTCAATATTGGATATCACAATGACCACCATAACCCGTTGTAACTTATATAAATATACCACCCATGACATAACCATACCACGTGGTAAAGTACTCGACATGAGTATTTAAAACTTTTATGCAATAACACAATTATAACATAAACATATAACTCATAAAACATAATATAATAACATAACACATGTTCTACAAGGGACTACATGTCCCGACACTTTTATATACTACGTCCTGTATGTCATCTCCCTAAGCTAAGCCCCTGGGTCCACGTGCTCCATGCCTCCTCTCTTTACCTGCACTCAAAAGAGAATGATCAGTATATCACAATACTGAGTGAGATGATCCTCCCGTCTACCGGCTCCGCTACAAGATCCGGTCAACCTAGTTTCGACCAGTGGAAAAACCATGGTGGTCGGTTGCATACTAACACCTAATATGCAATGCACAATCACAAGCAAAAGCATATATAATCAACGTATACATATAGAGATGATCACTGTATCTCCCATACACAAATAACACATACTGCACTATGACTCAATACCCATAACCGATATCCCAACCTCGGTCACAATTCCATAACAATAACAACAAGAAACATTTAACCGATAACCTGTCTACGTGACACGTTCAAGAATATGCAACACATATCAACTGATATCCTAAGTCGAACCGGACTCCCTGCTAACCACGGTCCCGCACTCACCTCGAAAGTTGTATAACGATCAATCCATCGTGCGCCTCGCAAATCCGATTCCTACAGAACCGTATAAAAGGATCGTTAGAATCATAATTTGAGAACCCGACTTAAGAACCCTACCTGGTTGGGTAAGATTCCACCTGACCGGTCTATTCCTGGGCCGAGTGGCCCAAATCGAGACGTAACCCGACCAGTCTGTATCATACACGATCGGTCATCCAGATATCTCACCCATCCATGCCCATGGTCACCTGACCGTTCTTTGGACCATGTAGTCCACCTAACCAGGCTACCTGACTGCCCAAGGATCTCACCCGGCTGGTCACCATGGAACACAACCCAACCGATTGTCCTTGGCCATCCGATCGATCCGAGACACTATTGGCCTCACCTGGCCATCTCACCCGGTCTATCTTGATTTTCACCCAAATGATCCTATGGAAAAAGACAAGAGCCCCGTCTCACCATGTGTCACCCGGTCAGTCCACATGGATCAACCGACCGATCCATGTTCGACCAGTGGAAAAACCATGGTGAATCAGCTCCAAATTCATCCCAATATTTCCAAAACTCCTAACCCAACTTAATGACATCTAATCAAGGAGAGTTACCTTAGAAATACCTCTCTCCTTGGATTACTCCACTTGGTTTCTCCTCCACTTGGTTTCTCCTCCACCAATCTTCTGTTCCCTTTCTAAGTCTAATCAACAAATCACTACCCAATAATGGTTTAAAACTCTAAACAACATCACAAGAAAGAAGAGAACCAAGATCTTACTTTAATTTTCACCAAGATTTGTCCTCCCTTCTTCTCTCCTCTCTTTCCCGTCTCTCCAGCCAGAAAACATAGTTTTTTTAACTCTGTTTTATGTCTCTTTATATTAAAGAAACCATACTCACAGTCAACCAGAGATTGGGCCAATCCACATCCCAAATCAACTTCACCCGGTCGCGTAACAATTACACCTGACCGGTCCGTGACAATCTCCACCTAGTCGGTTAGCCAATTTCACCCGACCGGGTGGCCTTTCACCACTATCCAACTTGGCCACTTGTAACACTCCGAGAATCCGCCCTGGGCGTTTGGAAGTTTTGGGTTAATCGGAGATGGTTTAATCGGTTCTCGGGTTAAACGGTGGAGGAAAATCTTGCCGATTAAACCGATGTAAATTTTTTTCCTTATTCGGATTGAATTAGCTCGGTTTTCGGTTTAATCGGAATGATTTTTTAAAATCCGAAAATGGTCCGACATACTGATAATCGGATTTTTTGATCCGAACTAGAGGTGAAAACATGTTGAGCAGTTAAAAACTTGTTGTGCAGTTAAAGCATCATTGTAATGAGTACTTGTAGTTTGTAAGCCTTACTACAAGTATACATTACAAAAACTCAAACATATATGGAGCATGAGTACCAAAAAAGTGTTGATCAAATACTACAAGACTACCTAACTATAAGTAGATACATAAGTTCACAAAAATTACAAAAGAAGCTTCCTCTTGATTCTTTAAAGGTTGGATCAATTCAAAAAGTTGTAGTCCAAACTTGTGTAACAAACAACGAAGTAACACACAAATGTCAAAGATTATACCATAAGCGGCCATAAAGAAACACATAAATGATAAACATTAACAATAACCTTTAAACCTGAGTCATACTAATTACTAAGTAGTTTTAGATGCCATTGAATTTCGAGCATCTATAGTATACAAAAAACAGAAAATTAGTTATCATAATCAATATTGTTGTTTAACACATAAACTAAATACATACCTAGTGATTCAAGGAATTCGACATCTTCTAATTGTTGAACTAAGTTAGCCACCTTTGCTTCAGATTTGTATGCACATCTAAACCATTCTTGTGCACAAAGCAACACCTCAACCATATAAGGAGTCAAAGAGGACCTATAAGGGTCCAAGACCCGACCACTAGTACT
>KE157058.1:16738-38035 GCA_000411055.1 Leavenworthia alabamica
AATCCTCCCCATAAAGTTACTGGCAAACTATCATCTTTGTTTAAGAAAGTATATATATTAATATATTAAATTATATTATTTTTAACAAAATAAAAGCGCAAAATGACTTGATTTAATCATGTTTTACTTAGTATTTCTGATTTGAAATTGTAGTTTCTTAGTAGGTTTGTTGTTCACGTCAATGGTTTCAATTTTTCCAACATTAACCACTTGGCCGAGGACATCTTATACACAAGAAGGTAAAACATATTAAATCACAAAGAAAAAGTATTAAAAAAAAGTATCAATATTTATAAACAAACATCTTACCAATAAAGAAAAATGAATTCAAATCACCAACGATTATGCTTTGGAACTCAGAAAAATCAAGATAAGGATTATTATTTTTGTTAACACAATTGTTAACAATCGTATTGTTAATAAATCCCAACTTGAAAGGATGTTTTGTTACCCGAAGTTTGCCTTTCACTTGAGACAAAGAAAATATATCTATTACCTTTCATTCACCTTTTGTTATCTTACCATGATATTTAGAAATCAAACTTTTTTTTAATAGATGCATGAATCTTGTCACCCTAAAAATTGTCATTTACAAAAAAATATACAGTATATTAAAACATATTTGATATAGAATTAACAATCAAAATATAAAGAGATTAATATATTAGCTTATTAGAGAAACATGTTCATCAGCTAACACCATCTCTATTGTTTCACCAAATTGTTTTGTATATTGCTTCCCAACATGGAGTATTCTTACTTGCACACACCAACTAGTTTTAAAAGGTTTAACGTCTTTAAGGTAAGTTAGAGACATTGAACCATTTATTTTGTTTTTATTCTTTGATTGTTTAAATTTTGATGAATTCTTTGGATGTATACAAAGATTTTATGAATATATATGCAGATTCAAATTGTAATGTAGAATATGCTAAGGAATAAAGATATGATTTGTTGTTAAGATATATACATATCGTATCTTCTATTATTGAATCTGTTTAGTTATGATAAGCTCTTAAGATTATGTATACACAGATTTTAGCAATATCTACCTAGATTCAAATTAATGTAGAATATGTTTAAGGAATAAATATATGATTTGTTGTTAAGATATATANAATAATTTAATTAAATTAAAAATTAGATTATATTTTTGAGAAATTACACAAAACCCAAACAATAAATACTAAACCCAACTACTAAATACTCAACCCAAATAATAAAAAATTAAACCCAACCACTAAAGACTCAACCCAAACATTAAATTAAAAATATGATTTTTAATAAAAATGGTATTTATGTCTAATTAAAAAAATTAATGTAATTTTGTCACAAAAACTATAAATAATGGTATTAGAATGAATTACTCTAAATAATATGACATATTAATTAATATAGAACGTCTAAAATCTTTAGACAACTTTTTCTAACAAAATCATTTTTATTTAATACTGCTTAAATAATAAGTAGTAGAAAGATAAAAGGCAAAATAACTAATCTAATATTAATTTTAGAGTTCATTAATAGTATAATGTAACAAAAGTTATTGTTAGTTTAGTTATTTTGCATCACACTAATATTTTAAAGGTCAAATGTTACAAAAATAAATAAATTATTTACTAAAATGTCATTAACAAAAATTAAAATAAAATCGAATTTTTATTTTCATTTAAATTAAAATATTTACAATTGTTTCAGTTATGACAGATAAATCTGCAATTTAAATGTTCGTTTCAAATGAATGCATATTTTATTGTTTTACAAATTTATTCTATATCTTTAAGTTTATTTTGTAGAATTATTTTAAATTTGTAAATTTTTACAACAATGTTATGATATATCATGTAGAATTATTTGTTTCTTTAATAACATGATTTCATTATATCCACCTAAGGTAAGGAATACTAAAAATTCGATTTGTTTTAACATTCTAAAATTAGAACCCATTAGCAAATAAACCCGAAAGAAAATGTTTGTAAACTTTGAACCGTCAACAAACTATTACGAATATATACTGAAAATTTGACTTTTTGTTTTTTCTGTCTGATTGAAATGTTGACTCGTCCTATAATTACTTATATATATTGTATGAATATTTTTGATATAAATAAGAGTTTTTTTGGCAGCATAATATGAAAATATTCTTAGTACATAATAATATTATTGTAATAATTTAAGTAGTGACGTATTGATTCTCATCTCACAAAATCTCAAATCTCTCCTCAAGAGTCAGCGACTAGAATACAGAGATAGAGAGCGAGCCATTTACTCCGGCTAAATGAGTTCTTAAGATTCCATTTCTTCCTATCTCCGGCGAAATTTCACTCTTCGTATTTTAACTCCGGTGAAATCTTTAATCCAATCGATTTCGTGCTTCTTACGTGATTTATTCTTAATACTATTCATTTCATAGTTGGAGAAGCATTTTTCGAATTTTTTTTGTAGATTTTATTTATTTTTTCTGGTTATAGAAGAAACTTGGAGTTATCATCATCATCTTCTTCTATTGATGATTTTATTTCTCCTTTTGTAAATGCTTTAAACCTTAATTATTGGAGAGGCTAATGGTAGCTAACTTTTTGGGATAAAACTTTTGTCTCCACTTTGAACTTTTTTGTTTTCTCAATAATTGATCAAATATCGTTTTCTTGTTTTTTTTTTTAAACTCCATTTGCCTTGTTGAGGTCATTATAACCACAGAATAGATGATATTTTTTTTTTCTGATTCTTATGCTCTATTATTTTGACTTCTATGGTGTCATGTATCTATAATTATGTTTTATTTCTCATTTTTCTGAAGCAGAGGATTAGATTACTGAGGTAGAAGAAGATGAGTTTTGATCCGTTGGATTGGTACTGTAAGCCGGTCATTAATGGTGTGTGGACAAAGTCAGTGGATTTTGCATTTGGTGCTTACACGCCTTGTGCTATTGACTCTTTTGTACTTGGGATCTCTCATTTAGTTCTGTTGATTCTTTGTCTTTATCGTCTATGGCTCATAGTCGGTAAGGATCGCAAAGTGCTTAAGTTTTGCTTGAGGTCTAAATGGTATAGCTATTTTCTGGCTCTTTTAGCTGCTTATGCTACTGCTGAGCCTTTGTTTAGATTGCTTATGAGGATCTCTGTCTTGGATTTGGATGGAGCTGGGTTTCCTACGTATGAGGTGTGTCATCACTTGCTTTTTTCTACAGTTTTCTTTTGTTTTTTGTTGTTGTTGTTGTTGTTTTTGTCTGTATGGTTTGCCTGAAAGATGCTGTTGTGTTGTGTTTTTTTTTGTGGCAGGCGTTTATGTTGGCCCTTGAAGCTTTTGCTTGGGGTTCTGTTTTGGTATTGACTATTGTTGAAACTAAAACATATATCCATGAACTTCGTTGGTATGTCAGATTTGCTGTCATTTATGCTCTTGTGGCAGACACGGTGTTGTTAAATCTTGTTCTTTCAGTCAAGGAGTACTATGACAGGTTGGTGAATTTGTAACTATATGGTTTATGCATGTTCGTTGTCATTGCAGGATGAACTTATATGCTACATGTTTTGTTCTTGCAGTTTTGAACTGTATCTTTACATAAGCGAGGTGGCAGTTCAGGTTTGCACATTTAGACTCTGCATTCTCCAAACTTCTCTTTACTGTGTGCTTTATCTAAATCAGAATGTAGATGACACAATTTTCTTTTATTAATGACGTAGTGGGTGAATTTTGCATCCAGGTTGCATTTGGAATTCTCTTGTTTGTGCATTTCCCTAATCTGGATCCTTACACTGGTTACACACCAGTGCCGACAGAGACCTCTGAGGATTACGAGTATGAAGAGCTTCCTGGAGGAGAACAAATATGTCCTGAGAGGCATGCAAATTTATTTGACAGTATGTCACTCCTCGCTTCTCATTCCTGTCGTTTGGATTTGACTGATTCTCCAGTTCTCAGTAGAAATGAACTTAAGAAATCTAGATTGTTTTAGTGAGATCAGAGTTTTTTCTTAGTGATCATCACTTGGGCTAACTTGCAATATATTGTATAGTAGATTCTTCAATATTGATTAAAGTTTGACTATTATGTACCTTCTTACCGGTATTTGTTTCTATCACAGGAATCTTCTTCTCATGGTTGAACCCATTGATGACTCTGGGATCGAAACGGCCCCTCACAGAGAAGGACGTTTGGCATCTAGATACATGGGATAAAACTGAAACTCTCATGAGGAGGTATTTTTTCTGAAAGTAAATAAATGTTCTCATATTGTCTATGACTGGCATGGTTGCGTGATTTATTTTTGTCTCCGTTTTTAGCTTCCAGAGGTCCTGGGAAAAGGAACTAGAAAAGCCCAAGCCGTGGCTCTTGAGAGCACTGAACAACAGCCTTGGGGGAAGGTAAACAGAAATATCTTTGCACTCATGTGTTCTTATCTCTTTGGAATATGGATTGATTTGTTTGGGCTTTGACATGGTATGTGATTTTTAAATGGAAGCATTTGTTGTAATTGTTTATGCATTTTGAATAATTAGAAGCTGAGAACCCTGTTTTGGATGTGAGTTCGTGTATGTTTTAAATTTTGATGCTTGTCGTGTTAGATAACAGATGTGTTATTTTCTGGTTATAATAATCTCTTTTGACACATTTTTATTTTTATGGACTGCATGTCTTATGGAACCCTGTTTCTACATTTTGTAGGTTTTGGTGGGGTGGGTTCTGGAAGGTGCTTTGTTTCTCTATACTCTGAAACAGTTTTTTCCTTGTCTATTTGATAATAATATTGATGGCTTCCGAGTTCTTATGTTTGGCAAATACTGAATCAAGTGTTTTGATATTTTAAATCTAAATTGTATCATAGATTGGGAATGACTGTTCACAATTCGTTGGGCCGCTTCTACTGAATGAGCTCCTAAAGGTTTGTGCCTTTCCTTTTTTCCCCAGTTCACTCCCATGCTTGAAACTATTTAACATAATGCTTCATAACGTTTTCATTCACATGGATCACTAAGATGGATTCATATTCCTACTGGTTAAAATTAGTGTTTAAGCGCGCTTGGTATTAAAAATCCTATGATCCTTTGGATATGATTTTCTGAGGATGTCTCACAATGTGGTTTTATAATTCTCTGCAGTCGATGCAACTCAATGAACCAGCGTGGATAGGTTACATCTACGCAATCTCAATCTTTGTTGGAGTGGTATACAACAAATTCTTTTTTCTCCTCTGCCTATTTTAATCTCGTGCATGGAATTTAGAAGATATGTCAATGCATTATAAATATTTGCTGGAGTGATATAAAGTTATAAACAAAGTCTCTCGTTTCCTTGCTCTCTTTTGTCTCTTGCTAAGAGTTGATGGAATTCTTGATCTAGAGTAGATGCTATGGATTGTAGCACCAGTTCTACTTTTATAAGCTGGGTGTAATTGTCATCTGGTTCGATTGTATTAGAAATAGCCTGATGTTAAAGGGGGGGGGGGNTCGTAAGTGCTTGATGTTGTTTATGTTTCCAATTTCAGGTATTGGGAGTTCTATGTGAAGCTCAGTATTTTCAAAATGTGATGCGTGTTGGTTACCGGCTAAGATCTGCATTGGTTAGCTGAATTTTCACATAAATTACCTTTGCTATTTAGTTTTTTTTGCTCTGCATCTCATGCATTGATATGTTTCTGAAAAGCATCTTTTTCGGTTACTTCTTCATATTAATGACTTCCTCCCTTGATAGATTGCTGCTGTGTTCCGAAAATCACTAAGGCTAACTAATGAGGGCCGGAAGAAGTTTCAAACTGGTAAAATAACAAATTTAATGACAACTGATGCTGAATCGCTTCAGGTTTGTCACTTTTCACTTTTTAGCCTTGTCAGTTTCTAAATATTAATTTTAGTTGTATTTTTGACCTCGGAATATGAGTCTTAAATGAAATCTAACAAGATGAACATTTTCCTGAAAGCTGTTGACTGAATCTGAAAGCTAATTCTATAATTCAAGGATTCATTTTCAACATCCTTGTTATTTTCTTTTTGCTGTTGTAGGAGTAGAATTTTCTTTTGTTAGCCTATAAACCTTTAATTTGCTCGTTTTATATAAAATCTTTACCCTTGGCAATGCTTGTTATCTATGTTTTGGTTTGAAATCCATCGTTTTTATCTAGCTTATAGTCTGTTCTTTTCCCTTAATTTTCTCCTGTTTGCGTCAGCAAATTTGCCAATCACTCCATACCATGTGGTCGGCGCCATTTCGTATAATCGTATCTCTTGTCCTACTCTATCAACTACTGGGTGTTGCCGCGCTCATTGGGGCTGTGTTTCTGGTCCTCATGTTCCCTATACAGGTACGTATATCATTTATGGTTTCCTCTATAGGTTGTTTTGCTTTTGAGTGCTTCTTGCTCATTTGTATTCCAAATGTTTCTGCTTCCCTAATCACCTCATGTTGTTTCAGTTCAATGGCATCCATTCATTTTATTCTCTTTTTTTTGGGTTGAAACAGACTGTTATTATAAGTAAAACACAAAAGTTAACAAAAGAAGGGTTGCAGCGTACTGACAAGAGAATTGGCCTAATGAATGAGGTTTTAGCCGCAATGGATACAGTGAAGTACGATACTTGGAAAACTAGAACCTGATATTTATATTTTGCATGGTTTGAAGTTTGAGGCAATGATTGACTCACTAAACCAAAAATAATGTAGGTGTTATGCTTGGGAAAACAGTTTTCAGTCCAAGGTTCAAACTGTACGTGATGATGAATTATCTTGGTTCCGAAAAGCACAACTTCTGTCAGCGGTATGGCTTAAGCTATGTGACTGTTATATTATTTGCTTCTATAGACTGTATGCATAACTGTCTTGTTCATAACTGTATTTCGATTTCCTTTTGTTATGGTAAAATTTTGACTCATTCTTAGTCTTCTATTTGTTCTGCAGTTTAATATGTTCATACTAAACAGCATTCCTGTCCTCGTGACTGTTGTTTCTTTTGGTGTGTTCTCAATGCTTGGAGGAGATCTGACACCTGCAAGAGCATTCACGGCACTTTCTCTATTCTCTGTGCTTCGCTTCCCTTTATTCATGCTTCCAAACATTATAACTCAGGTGATTTCCTTAAAAAGGCTCCTTGCACCATGTTTTCATTTTTGGTGCTGAATACTGTGGCATCATTTGTAATGATTACTCCTAATTGCTCTTTTTATTTTCCATCTCTACCTTGTTTTCTAGACCAGTCACTGTCATAACTATTTTGCCGATGCTGACCAGGCTTTTACTTTTGTAGGTGGTTAATGCTAATGTATCCTTAAACCGTTTAGAGGAGGTATTATCGACGGAAGAGAGAGTTCTCTTACCCAATCCTCCCATTGAACCCGGACAGCCAGCTATCTCAATAAGGAATGGATACTTCTCCTGGGATTCAAAGGTCTTCTTTTTCTAATTTTTCTCATATTCTTACTTCTTTTATGTTATGTCATTTCATTTCGTCAGAGTACAAAAAATGAACCAGAAGTATACATATGCAGGCGGATAGGCAAACCTTGTCAAATATCAACTTGGATATACCAATTGGCAGCTTAGTTGCGGTAGTTGGTAGTACAGGAGAAGGAAAAACCTCCTTGATCTCTGCCATGCTTGGGGAACTTCCTGCACTATCTGATGCTACAGTTACTCTTAGAGGATCAGTTGCTTATGTTCCACAAGTTTCATGGATATTTAACGCAACAGTAAGTTCCTATATGCTTGTGTGTTTATAGTATGGTTCTCACTGCAAAGTTTTCAATTTATTCTCTTGGCATAATACTAATTTTGGTATCTATTATGTGTGTTTCGATCAAATGGATGTGCTTTTAAATATGTACGCACACAAGCAGATTCTGGATAGTTTCACCAGTATTTTATCTTAAGCAATTCCGAGCCTAATGATTATAATTTACATTGTGCAGGTACGTGACAATATATTGTTTGGGGCTCCTTTTGACAAAGAAAAATATGAAAGAGTGATTGATGTGACAGCACTGAAGCATGACCTTGAGTTACTGCCTGTACGTTTTGTAGAGAATTCATGTGCATTGAAAATTACTTTAGGTGAAACGACCTTGAAATTTGTTGGTGCTACGTAAAACCGAAAAAACGGATTGCTTTGTTGATTGCATGGACTTCACTTTTCTAGTTCTCAGGTATCTAAGTTTGTTTCCTCTTATTTCTCTTAATTGATAGGGTGGTGATCTCACAGAGATTGGAGAAAGGGGTGTTAACATAAGTGGGGGACAAAAGCAGAGGGTTTCTATGGCTAGGGCTGTCTACTCAGATTCAGATGTTTGCATCTTAGATGACCCATTAAGTGCCCTTGATGCGCATGTTGGTCAGCAGGTAAAGTAGCCATAGGCTTTTTGGATATTACAATACTGTGTTTTCATTCAATTGTGCAGACCTTGGACTCTATAATGTTATCTGCATGGATATTCTGCTACTTGTTTGTGACAGATCTCGCCCCTATTACTTATTTTCAGCAAACAATGTTAGTTGATGTTGGGAACTGGCTGTTTGTAGGTTTTTGAAAAATGCATAAAAAGAGAACTAGGGGAAAAAACGAGAGTTCTTGTTACAAACCAGCTACACTTCCTATCACAAGTGGATAAAATTCTACTTGTCCATGAGGGAACAGTAAAAGAGGAAGGAACATATGAAGAATTATGCCAGAGTGGCCCATTGTTCAAGAGGTTAATGGAAAATGCAGGGAAGGTTGAAGAATATTCAGAAGAAAATGGAGAAGCTGAAGCAGATCAAACTTCTGTAAAACCAGTTGAGAATGGGAACACTGATAATCTGCAGAAGGATGTAACCGAGACTAAGAAATCAAAAGAAGGAAACTCTGTGCTTGTCAAGCGAGAAGAACGTGAAACTGGAGTTGTGAGCTGGAAAGTCCTGGAGAGGTAAGTTGTGTTTTGGGATATTCCTTTTTATATCTCTTATCTAATCATATTGGAAATATCAGTAAATAAGATGCATACATTTTGGTCGAGCAATATGTCAATTCATCTGTTTTGTTTTACTACAAAATGGACATATATTGCTAAGCTTCGTATTTAAAGACCATTGTAATGATTAGTGAGATGCCACCATGTTCCAGGTACCAGAATGCACTTGGAGGTGCATGGGTAGTGATGATGCTCCTTATATGCTATGTCTTGACTCAAGTATTTCGGGTTTCAAGCAGCACTTGGTTGAGTGAGTGGACTGATGCAGGAAGTCCAAAGAGTCATGGACCCCTTTTGTATAATATTGTCTATGCGCTTCTTTCGTTTGGGCAGGTATGATTTGCATTTTGTAAATGACGGTATCTTAAAGACTCATGATCGTTTAACAATATATCTCTGAAAGTTAAGGCAGATCAGTTAATAAAGAATGTACATCATGTTTCTTCAGCGTCAACTTATTGAGAAAACAAAATAGCGAAGAAAAGGATACAAAGAGCCAAACTTTTGTGCTAAGACTTGTTTCTTCTTGGTTTCAGGTCTGTGTGTCATTGATCAATTCATATTGGTTGATTATGTCCAGCCTTTATGCAGCCAAAAAGATGCATGATGCTATGCTTGGTTCCATATTAAGGGCTCCGATGGTCTTCTTCCAAACCAATCCATTAGGACGAATAATCAATCGATTCGCAAAAGATATGGGCGATATTGATCGAACTGTGGCAGTCTTTGTAAACATGTTTATGGGTTCGATTGCTCAGCTTCTTTCAACTATTATATTGATTGGCATTGTCAGCACTCTGTCCTTGTGGGCCATCATGCCCCTTTTGATCGTGTTTTATGGAGCTTATCTGTATTACCAGGTAACATATACCTTTTAAATGCAAAGCTTTCTAAACTCATAAAACTGAAACCAAAAGGAACACTAGTATTGTTAAGTCTTCTATTTCATTCTGTATTTTTCACATGAGACTTATGATTGTAAGATTTTGTTTGTCTTTGGTACGTCAGTTCTCTAATCGTAACTATCAGCAAAAAAGGTTCCAATCATATGTGATATGTGCTAATCTTTTTCTTTTCCTTATTGTAGAACACGTCTCGTGAAGTTAAACGCATGGATTCTGTTTCAAGATCCCCCGTTTATGCTCAATTCGGAGAGGCATTGAATGGACTATCAAGTATCCGTGCTTACAAAGCATATGACCGGATGGCTGAAATTAACGGAAGATCAATGGATAATAACATCAGATTCACACTTGTAAACATGGCTGCAAATCGGTGGTTGGGAATCCGTTTGGAAGTTTTGGGAGGTCTCATGGTTTGGTTGACTGCATCATTGGCGGTCATGCAGAATGGAAAAGCAGAGAACCAACAAGAATTTGCATCTACGATGGGTTTGCTTCTCAGTTATGCTTTGAGTATCACCAGCTCTTTAACAGCTGTACTGAGACTCGCGAGTCTAGCTGAGAATAGTTTAAACTCAGTTGAACGTGTTGGAAGTTATATTGAGATACCATCAGAGGCTCCATTGATCATTGAAAACAACCGTCCACCTCCCGGATGGCCATCATCTGGATCCATAAAATTCGAAGATGTTGTTCTTCGTTACCGCCCAGAGTTACCTCCTGTTCTTCATGGGGTTTCCTTCTTCATTTCTCCAATGGATAAGGTGGGAATTGTTGGAAGGACAGGCGCTGGGAAGTCAAGCCTCTTGAATGCCTTATTCCGTATCGTGGAGTTGGAAACAGGAAGGATCTTGATCGATGAATGTGATATTGGAAGATTTGGTCTGATGGATCTACGTCAAGTTCTTGGAATTATACCACAAGCGCCAGTTCTCTTCTCAGGTACGTCTCAGCATTGCTTTCTGGTATTCATCTGTCTTAAAAGTCAAAACAATTCTAATACAGTAACTAATGTGTCAGTGTCACCTATATGTAGGTACTGTGAGATTCAATCTTGACCCATTTAGTGAACACAACGACGCTGATCTTTGGGAATCTCTTGAGAGGGCACACTTGAAAGATACTATCCGTAGAAACCCTCTTGGTCTTGATGCTGAGGTTACTTAATTTAACATTTCCTCTCTTGAAAAAAGTCTCTCTTGTGTTCAATTGTAACTCAAGTCTTAATGGTCCAGGTATCTGAGGCAGGAGAGAACTTCAGTGTTGGACAGAGACAGTTGTTGAGTCTTGCACGTGCATTGTTACGAAGATCTAAGATACTTGTTCTTGATGAAGCAACAGCTGCTGTTGATGTTAGAACCGATGTTCTTATCCAAAAGACCATCCGAGAAGAATTCAAGTCATGTACGATGCTAATCATTGCTCATCGTCTCAATACTATCATTGACTGTGACAAAGTACTCGTCCTTGATTCTGGAAAAGTAAGCACAACTTCCATCTTCAACACTATTTGTTGGATCACCACTTTATAATGTCTTCACCTAATATAAATTGAAACTCTCAATACCATCAGGTTCAAGAATTCAATACACCGGAGAATCTTCTTTCAAACGGAGAAAGTTCTTTCTCAAAGATGGTTCAAAGTACAGGAACTGCAAACGCTGAGTACTTGCGTAGTATAGTCCTTGAAAACAAACGTACAAGAGATGGTAATGGAGATAATGATTCACAACCTTTAGAAGGTCAGAGGAAGTGGCAAGCTTCTTCTCGTTGGGCTGCAGCTGCTCAATTTGCTTTAGCTGTAAGCCTGACTTCATCTCATAACGACCTTCAAAGCCTTGAAATCGAAGATGATAACAGCATTTTAAAGAAAACAAAAGATGCAGTAGTCACTCTACGCAGCGTTCTTGAAGGGAAACATGATAAAGAGATTGGAGAGTCTCTTGACCAAAATGATATCTCTAGAGAGCGTTGGTGGCCATCTCTTTACAAAATGGTCGAAGGTAATGTTATTATTTGAATATGAATGTTTTGGTAATACATGAAGAAATTTTGTTCTAATAGTTTGGTGTACACACTTTTTTCAGGGCTTGCGGTGATGAGTAGATTGGCGAGGAACCGAATGCAACAACCGGATTACAATTTAGAGGGGAAATCGTTTGACTGGGACAATGTTGAACTGTAGACGAATAAAGACTTATTAATACTTTACTTGACCTAAAGGTCCCATTTTGATGAACTTGTATGATTGTGTCTTGTAACACACGGAACAAAATGCACATTTATTGTCGTATAAGCTTATAGTCTTGAGCGTCTTTGAGAACGAGAGAGTGTTTGGATACTAAGAATGTGATATCCACAATTAGAATACGATTCTTACGCATAAAATCGAAGATTATGACCTAAAAAAATAAAGTTATATAGTGAAGTAAGAAAACTTTTCAACTGAGTCATATTCCACGTGGCAGGAGTTTTTAGTGTTGGCGTAATAATAAAATAAAGGATTTGACGTAAAAGGCGTGACGCTTGCGAAAGCCGAGGCGTGTGTGAATTTGTTTCCCATGTGGCTAAGGCTCAATCACGCCTTTGTCTAAAAGGCAAGCAAATTATGAGACATTTACTCATCATTTTGTTCGGACTTGTGATTTTTTTTTTACCTTTTTGTTTGTAAAAATAGAATTTTGTGAGGTGATTTTATCATGTAAACTGATTTAATATACACCTAATAACACCTACGCATTTAGACAATTAAATTTTTTGAAAAATGAGATCTGTAATTAGTGGTTTATATTTCAAGCATTTGAGGTTGACTTGTTGTGTGGGTTGAGTTTGAGCGACAAATGCAAATGAGCTTTTGTTTGTGTGGTCAAGGAGCATACAATGAAGAACAAAAAATGCATTACATAAGAAATTCTAGAATCCTAAGAAATAAGAACAAGGGACACTCTACGTGAATCATTCAATACCATTGCATGCGTATTTTTATATATTATCAGACAAATAGAGTTATTCAATCTTGTATTTTAATAGATTTTTTAATAAATTTGATTGTGTTTTTAAAATATAAATTATGTGTTCTTCAAATATGTATTCAAAAAATATTTTACAAAATATAATTAAAAAAAATTATTATTGGATTTGGATGAAGCATTTTGTTGTTAATTTTAAAATAACTTAAAATCAAGTGTTATTTAATATCGATTTAGTAATGTATTTTATTATATTTATTTTTTCAAAATATAAATAATCAAAATACCATAATATTTTAAAATACCTCAAAATATAATAAACTAAAATCATTCTTAATCGTAGTTCAATAACACCCTTTTATGTTCATGCATATGCAAATAAACCTATACGATTTTTAATTTAATCTAAAATGTAAAAGAAAGATTGGATGATATGAAGTGAAGGATACACGTCCATAATTTTATAGATCTTGTGCAATATTTTTAAAGTATATTTTAAATAAATTACATGCTCAAATTTATTTAATTTCTTTTTTGGTCAAAGCTCAAATTTATTTCTATTATTACAATTTCTTAGAATTATTTTTCCCAATTGGAGCTTTGTTTGCTTGCTCCAATTGCAGACGAAATATACTCATTTCTTTTTCATAAAGATTGTAACTAAAGGCTATTTGAGATTTGCTCACGAGATATTGGCTCCTAGTTTAAACAATTTAGGTTACACTAAAATATATCCAAGTCTAATATATGGCGCACCATGTTTTGGAGAATTACTATTTTATGTTTATTGAATCATTATGGGCTCATAATATGTTACATAAATTGGCTATTTATGTTTAAGCTATTTTATACTTCAAATAATTAGAAACCAAACAAAACTTACAAAATAAAAAAAGGGTTTAGTTATTATTTAACTTGCAAGACTACAAACTACACTTGAGATAAATAATTTATTGAAGTTGTTAGATGGGAAACAAATATAAAAGATAACAATACTGAAGAGAAGAAGTCAAAACTTAACATGGACAAGGACAACGAAGCCTCAACCACATGCTTAGATAAGTACAAATAATATTCAGATAAAATGACATTAATGGTAGTGTTTAGATTAGGATTGGGTTTTTTTTTTTTTCTCGTCTATTAGATCATTACTATTACATATTGTTAGGAATGCAAGAACAGGTTCTACTTACGATAATTTCATGCCACAAATACTTTTCGACAAGAGGTTCTGAATTAGGATTGGCTTTGATTCGGGTTATTCTAATTTTCAAACCTGATTCAGTAGATTTTTTAGATTTTAACCAATATTTTTCTTCCATTTTTATTTTTAGTTTTAAATAAAAAATTTAAAAAAAATTCAGATGTTAATCTTTTCGATTTTAATGTTTACAATCCAAATAAAATTTAAATATTATTCAGATCAGATTAAAATCATTTTTTTCATCATGTTTGGATCGAATTTTCGAATTTTGGATCAATTCTCTTAACTACTTTTAAAGTTAATTTTTATTCTATAAATATTATTAAAATTAATTTAAAACAAAATCACTTTTCAATAATTCAATTAAACTCAGATTCTATTTGAAAAATTGCATAAACACTACACAATAATATTAAATTCAAACACTAAATACTCAAAATAATCTTAAATACTAAACACTAATCTCTAAACCAAAATTTTAAAATCTAAATAATAAACATTAAACATAAACACTAAATACACAACTCTAGTTAACTTTAAATACTAATTTCTAAACAATAAATATTAAAAATTCAAACTTAATTTAAAATAAAAGATGTAATTTTAAATAAAAAATAGAATTTATGTTTAATTAAATAATTGATAGAATTTTATTCAGGAATAGTATGGATGATGTCTCTTGAAAATTCAGGTAAATTAAAAACATAGAATGGTTGAAAATGGCAAATTAAAAATCCATTAGATAATATAATTTGGATTCCTAGTTTTAATCAGCAAGAGGAATCCTCAACTCGAGACCAATACTCAAAACTATTTAAAGCCACTCATAACTTTACACCTACTTTATAAAGTGAACTCGATTGCTTGAAATTTAATTTAGCTTTGTGCTGAAATTATGAACTTTTTTTTGTTCATTTAACCCAAAAAAAAAAGCAAGATATTTACAATTTTTTCCAAACGGTAGATACAAATATACTTACTTTGTAATAAGGATAAAAATTAAATAACTTTTAGTCTGGTTTGAAGTAAAAATATGAAAGTCTCAAGTTAAACACAAGTCTAAATTTAGAAAGAGTGATTTTGAAAATAATCTAATTTGCATTTAAATTATTTATTTACTTTTGTTGATAAATTCTAAATTTCAATATGTAAAGATTGAGAAATATTTATTATAATAATTATTTATTTATATTCATCATATAACCGCACTAGCACGCCAAAAAAATAGTGGGAAGGATAGGATTCTTTGAGTAAAGATTACAAATTTAAAACAAAATTAAATTACACTTTAAATGGAAAACAAAAGTGTTGGTAATATCAAGAATGAACACAATGAGTATGTTTGAAGATACAAATAAGCCACATGCGTCCCCATCAATCATCATCAATAGTCAATATTCTAACCTTATTTACTCTCATTAATCTCCCAAATCTCCAGATTTTTAATTCTCTTCCCTTTACTCACACCAAGTTTGCCTTTTTATTTAATTATTAATATACTAATTTATTAATGGTGGTCCCCTTATATGTATATTCTCGTATAAATCTATGAGAGCTGGTAACTTCTTCTTAGCTGTTCTTGTCTAGCTGGGTTTTTAGGGTTTTTGTTTTTGTTGAAAAAGGTTTGAATTTGGTGTTGCAGTTGAAGATTCTGAGTTTCTTCTATTACAATATCTCTGTTTATTATTTGTCGTGTTTTTAGGTTAATTCTATTACTGAATGTGGAGAAAAGAGACAGCTTTTTAATTAAAATATCTTCGATCTGGGTATTAAGTAATGGATCTAAAGTTTCTTTCTTTCCGAGAAATTAGGTTTTGATTTTTGTTGGAGTGATTTTTTAGGGTTTTGGTAGTTTCAACTATCTTATTAGTTTCTTTGGTGATAAAGAGAAAGTATGGCTTGTATGAAGCTTGGATCCAAATCTGATGCTTTCCAGAGACAAGGCCAGGCTTGGTATATTCACTTTTATATTTTTTTTTTGCTTTCTCCTTCCAATGGCTCAGACTTGGTCTTAATTTGAGACCTTTGTGGGCTTTAAGTCAATCTCAGCATTGAGTCAAAGCTCTCTACCTTTTATATGACTTTGTCTTCTTTGGTTTTTGTTAATGACAGGTTTTGCACAACTGGACTTCCAAGTGATATTGTGGTTGAAGTTGGAGATATGTCTTTCCATCTCCACAAGGTAAAACTTAGATTAACTTGAAACAAAACAACACACTATTCATTGAAACACAATGTTATAGCCTTTCTCCTAGAATGTTGGCTTTTCAACATTGTGTCATATAGTTCTTGTGTGGATCAAATGATTGAAACTTTGGTTTTTAGCTCTTTATCTTCTTGTTATGGCTAATCCGCCGATGGAACTCTGCTCGTTATGTATTGAACTTTGTTTGTGGTGTCTCTCTTTTGATCCTATAAAACTCATTCAGTATCTATAGTTTGTTTTGTAGTGACTTGTTTCTAACGATGAAAATTGTGATGCTTATTTAGAAACAAGTCTCTACTAAGCCTTGTCATTGAGAAACAATGGTGTTACTTGCCAATTTTCTTATGTTTTTTTCTCGATATCTGCAGTTCCCATTGCTGTCTAGAAGTGGAGTCATGGAAAGAAGGATTGCAGAGGCTTCAAAAGAAGGGGATGATGATAAATGTCTCATTGAAATATCTGATCTTCCTGGTGGAGACAAAACATTTGAACTAGTCGCCAAGTTCTGTTATGGTGTGAAGCTCGAACTCACTGCTTCTAATGTTGTATATCTCAGATGTGCTGCTGAGTATCTTGAAATGACTGAAGAGTATGGAGAAGGAAATCTTATTTCTCAAACGGAAACATTTTTTAATCAAGTTGCTCTTAAAAGCTGGAAAGATTTAATTAAAGCGCTTCATAGCTGCGATGAAGTCCTTGAGTATGCAGATCGATTGAACATTACTAAGAAATGTATTGAGTCATTAGCTATGCGAGCATCAACAGACCCAAACTTGTTTGGATGGCCTGTTGTGGAGCATGGTGGGCCTATGCAGAGTCCTGGTGGCAGCGTGTTATGGAACGGGATAAGCACCGGGGCTAGACCTAAGCACACTAGTTCGGATTGGTGGTACGAGGATGCTTCGATGCTTAGTTTTCCTCTTTTTAAGAGACTTATCACGGTCATGGATTCACGAGGCATAAGAGAAGACATCATTGCTGGTTCTTTAACCTATTACACAAGAAAATATTTGCCTGGCTTGAAAAGGCGACGTGGCGGAGCTGAATCAAGTGGTCGTTTTACCACACCTTTAGGCTCGGGGAATGTATTGTCTGAGGAAGAGCAGAAGCACTTGCTGGAAGAGATCCAAGAGCTTCTCCGCATGCAGAGAGGTTTAGTTCCAACCAAGTTTTTCGTCGACATGCTTCGAATCGCCAAGATTTTGAAAGCTAGTCCAGATTGCATAGCGAATTTGGAGAAGAGGATAGGGATGCAGCTTGACCAAGCAGCATTGGAAGATCTTGTAATGCCTAGCTTTTCTCATACTATGGAAACTCTATATGATGTTGACTCTGTGCAAAGGATCTTGGACCATTTTCTTGGGACAGATCAGATTATGCCTGGTGGAGTTGGCTCTCCTTCTTCAGTAGATGACGGGAATTTGATCGGATCACCACAGTCAATAACACCAATGACAGCGGTTGCAAAGCTGATCGATGGCTATCTTGCTGAAGTTGCTCCTGATGTTAATCTCAAGCTTCCAAAGTTCCAAGCTTTAGCTGCTTCTGTACCTGAATATGCTAGACTCTTAGATGATGGTCTCTATCGCGCAATAGACATTTATTTAAAGGTAAGACTCATAAAACCTCATCAATCATTTTCTTTAATATGATCTTTTTCTTAACATAGACATTAAGTGTTGTCTTCTTCTCATGATTCACAGCATCATCCATGGTTAGCGGAAACCGAAAGAGAGAATCTTTGCAGGTTGTTAGATTGCCAAAAACTCTCATTAGAAGCTTGCACACACGCAGCACAAAACGAGAGATTACCACTAAGAATCATCGTCCAAGTCCTCTTCTTTGAGCAGCTTCAACTCAGAACCTCTGTAGCTGGATGCTTCTTGGTTTCAGACAACCTCGATGGTGGATCAAGACAGTTAAGAAGCGGAGGATTCGCAGGAGGATCAACCGAAGGAGGAGGAGGATGGGCAACAGCTGTAAGAGAGAATCAAGTTCTAAAAGTGGGAATGGATAGTATGAGAATGAGAGTTTGTGAATTAGAGAAAGAATGTTCTAACATGAGACAAGAGATTGAGAAACTTGGTAAGACAACAAAAGGTGGTGGTGGTGGTGGCGGTGGTTCAGGAAGTGGTAATAAAACATGGGAACACGTATCTAAGAAACTCGGGTTTGGGTTTAAGTTGAAGTCTCATCAAATGTGTAGTGCTCAAGAAGGATCTGTGTCTAAGTCTAACAATGAGAATGTGAAGATAGAGAAGCTAAAGGATGTTAAAGAACGTCGAGGGAAACATAAGAAAGCTTCGAGTATTAGTTCAGAGATGTGAAAATGGTACATTTTCCACGGTTAAAATGTTCAGTTACTGTGGACATTTGTGTTTGTGTAGCTTCAAAAAAGAGAGGTTTCATTGTTAAATGTGTGCAATGTGTAGTCATGGTTTTTTTTCTTCAATTGTTTTTGTATCTTTAACGACCAACTACTCTGTTATTTAAATTTAATTTTTATTTGAACTCCTAAGAAAATTAGATAAATCAATTAATAAACTCTGTTTTACAAAACTTATGAGGGAGTTTTCCTATATAGCAGTATTACAAGAAAATGCACCATGTTAAAAAAGTTTTCTAAGATTATATTATTGTGAAATCTATTTATATTAATTGTTACATTATATATTATTAATAGATATTATTTTAAATATTCTAAAAAATAAATTTAATTATTTATTCAAAAAACACTAAATACAAATTTTAACTAAATATTAAAACCAAAATTTTTAAAAGTTATTTTAATTAATAAATATCTCTTATTTAAATATTTGAATTTATAGCTATTAAATTAACAAAATTATCATTAATATCACAACAAAAATATTAAAATATATATATATTTATATCGAATATGTATTACAGTTTTTTTTTAATTTAATAAAATTTTACTAATAATCATAATATTTTATTATTTAGAAAATAATAATAAATAAGAAAAATAAGACAATTAATTTTTAAATTTTAAATCTCTTACATATATATAAAACATATTTTGTTTACATCACTTAAACAATAGAATATTATACATAATATTTATTTAAATAATTTATAAATTCAAATTGAATATAATCTATTAATAAATGTAACTTATGATATAATTTAACAGCATTGTAAATTATTAATATATAAAAAAATAAAAAATTATAAAATACATTATATAATAGTTTACATATTATTTGGTAAGTATTAAAATCAACTTTACTTTATAAACTAAATTATATAAAATGATTGGAGAAAACAATTATGTGGCGTTAATGTTTAAATGAGCTTGTAAGTCTTTCAAGCTCTGTCTCTATCAACGACGCTTCTTTCCTTATTGTCTTGGAGCTTCGTCTTCACTTTCACTCTCTTCGTTTCTCAAAATGTCTCCAAATTCTGTTGATTCGGTTGATCCATCATTACTCCTCTGTCATCATTCCTCTCACGTGTTTTACTATCGGTTGGGCCAGGGTGTGTTGATGATGTTTTTGGTGGATAATACATCGGCAGGCTTCCTCCCCGATGAGCATTTCCCATTCCTTCCATATGCGGGCCACGTCCCCACGCCTCCCATNTGTGGTGTTGGAATATATCAGGAAGAATTTCTACAAGACAATTTTACTTGACAGCTATAGTTGAAGAGTTATGTTGGTTTGTGACATCTCTTCAGTTATATCTATTCATGTACTATATATATATTCGTGATAATTAATAGAAGATGTGTATTTTCGTAAAATACGTTGTTTATAATAAAAAATTAAAAATCAGAGAGTGTTACAAGAAAAACTTGAAAAACAGATTAATCAGATATGTTGAAACATAGTCAAATCTATTTGTCGTATAATCCTGCATTTAAACAATTTTGAGAGTGAAAAATTTTACATGGTAATAGCCAGGTTATGGAGACAATAATGTATCAAGTTATTCCGATTTTTAGTGGTGAGAACTATGAATTTTGGCTCATCAATATGAGAACAATTTTCTAAACAAAGAAATTGTGAGAAGTTATTGAAAAAGTTCCAAATAAACCAGTAGAAGAAGTCATAGTTTAGAAGTTGTGCAGTTAAGAATTCGATGGGAAGAGACACATAAAAAAGATTTGATGACGTTGCAAATCCTTCAAACTGTAGTGTCAGATGTGATATTTCCGTGGATAGCACTGGAAACAAGTGCCAAGTGGACTCATTGGAATTAGAATTCCAAGGAAGTACTCAAGTGAGGATGATCAATCTTCAGTCTCTACGAAGAAAGTATGAGAATCTGAAGATGGAGGGAAGTGAAGACATAAATGACTACACAACTAAGTTGATTAGGATAGGAAATCAACTTAGAGTACATGGTGAAAAGAAAACCGATTACCAGTTGGTTTAAAAGATGATGATCTCGTTACCAGAGAGGTTCGACAGCATAGTTGCTGTGTTGGAACAAACCAAATGAAACACCCCAATCTGGTTTTCTAGACTCAAAACCGCTAATTTTTAAAAAATTCATTAACTAACTGATAATCCCATACTTATCGGTTCTAGAGTCCGAATTATCCTAATAAAAAAACCACTAAGTCTCTGAAACTCTAATAAAGAAAATAACTCAAACATAACTCAAACAGTAAATCTCAACTCTACCTAGACACATCTAGGTTCTCAAACATAAATCAAAAATAAAACAACACGAAAACCGGTATACCATCACCTCCCAGCTCCTGTAACCACGAGCTTGCGATCAAGACTTATCTTTTCCTTTACCTATGCACACGAAATGACGCTATCAATATATAAAACATACTGAATGGGCAATTCTCCCGTCTACTGGGTTCTTTGTAGACAAGAGCGATTGATCCTCAAATCATTTAATTTCATGTTCTCAATTACTCAAATTCTCAATTACTCAATTCTCAGTTACTCAAATTTTCAATTACTCAAATTCTAAATTCTTATTTTAATTACTCAAATGTGTGATAACCGGTGCTCAGTCAGTACATCCGATTATCAACACTAGTCCACATGTGATGAACGGTTGTTAACTTATTACACCCGAACATCACACGTTCTACGA
>ASXC01009944.1:0-15270 GCA_000411055.1 Leavenworthia alabamica
AGACCTGAATGAACGTGTGGTTCCTGCAGTCATCGACCTCAAGAATCGAGGCCATGTTTCCACAACGATAGCAATAGTTTGGAGCACTAAATATAGTAACCACCTTTTGCTCCTGTCAACGGGAATATATATTTATACATAGTGAGCTAAGAATCTCGGGTTTTGTTAATCTAAGCAGGGAAGAGAAGTTTGATTGTATTACATGTGCCCAGTTGAATCCATCCATAACCAGCTGATGCGCTCGCGCAATCAGTTTTAAGTTGTTAGTGTGATTGAATTGTTCGGAAATGTCCTATGGAAACAAAAATGAATAAAGAAACTCAAGCACACAGTTAAGTGGAAGCGAAAAAATAAAAGAGATTTAGGAGTTTCTGAAATTGAGACTTTGTAATTCAATACCTGGCCAAATGTATATCCAGCACCACGAGGCGAGATTCCCCAGCCACATCTATCATCAGGATCAGACCACAATAAGTCACACATCGGCCCTTCATGAGGAACTTCTTGAACTCGATCAAAGTTTCTAATGTTGTCAAGGGTTTCAATAGAAGGTGACAATCCACCGTGAAGGCAGAATATTTCCGACTCCACCTGTAAAAAGATTAAATATGACATAATATGAACATCCTCATTACTTTTAGGAACTATAAAACTATTAAAAAATTCCATCAGTTCAATCAGACAAATTATATTTAAAAGATCAAACCCTCTTCACTCTAGAAAGTATAAGTAGCAGATGCAATATAAATTGTTCATTCATATCATGTCAGGATACAAACCATCTCAAATATTGAGAGCGCCAAAACAGACATGGGGTCATGTATATTATAGGACTAAGATACCCGATTAAGCTTCTGTAAGTGTCAATATTATAAAACTGGGAAGAAAAGAGTAGTGTTATGTATGAAGTACTAACCAAGGCTGTCAGTGGGAAATAGTCAAAAAGGTCTGTAAATATTTTCCAAACATTTGCATTGCCATACCTGCAAGTACAACAAGCTTTGTTAAGTGAACTGCAAACGAAATAACCAAAAATACTTTCCTGTGTTATAGGAGACATGTCTTATCATATTTATTTTTATGAGCACAAACAAACAACGAGAACAGTCCAACGAGCCAAGCAATTATTAATTGAGAAGATATATACAAAGTAGACAGGACAAGTAAGAAAGAAAGAGATGAAAATTGATATTTTCCCATCAACAAACATGAGAAGCAACAAAATGGAACCAAAAGGACATGCAGCGGACTAGTTACAGATCTATCATGACATGAACAATTCATACAACATAAGGATGTTTGCCAGGAGACTCACTTTCGCAGACATTCATCATAAAATCCATAAACCTGAGTAATCTGCCAGAGCGAAAAAAAAAGTGTATTAAACCCTGAGTCAGATAAAAACATGGAGGGCAGAACATTGCAGAAAAAGCTATTAATTATAAAAGGGTCTCATCTAAGATTTCAATGGCAGAAAACAAAAAAGCTATGTCAAAATCTATACCTAAAGAAGGTGAACATACAAACAGGAGAAAAGGGATAACTTAGAAAATGTTGGTTTACCTGACGACTCTCATGGTTTCCTCTAAGAATAGTGAGTCGCTGCGGATACCGAACTTTCAAGCCAACTAACAGCTGGATATGGAAAAAAAAAGAAAGAAAGAGTATCAGAATGGTAACTCTAACAAACATACATAAACGTTAAGAAAATAATACATTAGGATGGACATCGTATATTTGATTTAACATTATAACAGGAAAATATGGTATTTCTACTTGGAAATCAGAAAACTATTATTGAACATAAAAACAAGTGGCAGATGGTAAAAACTTGGTACCGTAACAGTTTCAACAGAATAATATCCACGGTCGACATAGTCTCCCATAAACAAATAGTTGGTGTCAGGGCACTGCAAAAGAGAGTAATATGAACACTGATCAGGTTTTGTAAAAGCTGGTGGACAATTATGATATTCAGACTTTTTATATCCCATCTAGAACTAAAAATTGCTAAGAAAGATTGATGCTGAATAAGAAAAACAAAACATGCATTTTTGTCCATTGTACATCCTAGTAAGAGTTATAGATGTTACCTTTCCCCCTATGCGGAAAAGCTCTGCAAGATCATGGAATTGTCCATGAATATCACCGCAGATAGTCACAGGGCTTTTAACAGGCTGCATACAGGAAAAATATATAATTAACTCTACTTAAGCAAAAAAAAAGAATGCGTCCTTGAATGAAATCAAGCTAAATAGATGGGCTTTATAATTGCCAAGAGAAGCAAGATAAAGAACTAACCTGGACGTTACTTTCATCCATCAAAATCTCCTTAGCTTTCTCGCATAATGCTCTGACCTAAAGCAAGTAAGAAAAAAACAATGTACACGATAAATTCATCTATCCCTCTTTTACTTCCACACAATCTCACACGAGCAATAGCTAATATCAATTTTGATATTTTTACCCAGAAAAAAACACCCAGTGATGCTCTAGCTGATGAGAATTTCTATTGTTAATCACCTATACAAAATGATAATTTATCTCGAAATTATGGTACAATGAAATCCAATTTTTCAATTCCGCAAACCTGAAGTGAAATGAACACATAGGTCGAGCTCTACCTATTCCAGAAAAAATCTTCTCGGTAAAATCAGATAAAAAAAAAAATAATCTGAGATCCAATCATCGAAACAGCAAAAGTTAACAAGAAAAACTAAATTAACAGATCCAATTTAAGAAATAAGTGTTAGAAAAGCTTTTAAATAACACAATCGGCAGGAACCTGTTGCTCAGAGAGGGGCTTGCACTGCATGAGCTGCGAGATCTGCTCATCTAGATCGAGGGTCGCATCAGTCGGAAGCGAATTCGCGCCCATCTTTTTGGTACAACTTCCTTGTCCACTTTCCTCTGGTTGGATCCGGAATCAGAAACCAGACTTTGTTTCCAGATTAGGGGCAGCTCAAACCCTAAATTGGATGGATTCTGCGTATTCTTCGCTTTTTTCTCTCCCTCGTTTCTCGAGCAGTGAGAGGAAATCGAAATGAGAGGGGCGCGTGAAGAAATGGGCGAGTGGGTTTGTAGCTTTCGAGCCATATCTTGGATTTACTATATTACCCTTCTTCGAGTTTTAGATCTCAATAACAAAAAATAACAAATAATATATATTCCTTTTTCTTTTCAAAGTTATGCCGGAAAGGTATTCCGGTGCTATTACCGACGTCGAGTATCGATTTATATCCGATTGTATGCTACCTTTTCTTTATTTTGTTTTTAGCTTAGATTAGTTTAATTTTAAGATATAGGATCTCATCAGGTAGTTTATTGGTTTCTAATCCTCTCGCCGATAAATATTTGGATAAAGCTGCTCCATCGCAGGTTCTTGTATGGTGGTGCATAGGCTTAACACATTTGATTTGTCCACCTATATCATTAAAGTGCATTTATCTTTTCGATCAACTATTAGTTCAAAACTATGCAGTTAAACGTGTTTGGACTAGAATAATATTAGGATGGGTGACCTATCAGGAAGTGATTATTGGTACTGTGTAAATGAGGCTAACGCACAGAAAACGATCATGAGGTGATTTGTAGGGACTCTAAACAAGTCTAAAAGTCTAAAAAAAATAATGCACTAACCGTCGGACGAGGGTGATGCCCAATAGATCTAAAGAGGATGTGGAGGCCCATGGGNAGACATTGGTATGCTCACGGAAGGTGGCGATCGGGGTATTATAGTAGCGATAAAGGTTTGGACCTCCGATGGAAAACAAGTAAAGAGCTGGATCCGTAAGGAGTTGTATGATCGTCCTTTTTCCTTTGACGTGACGGGTCTACGACGTGCAGCATTTCTTTACGAATACAGTTTGGCGGTAAAACGACATGCATAGCAGTGTAACAACGCATTTCTCGTAAAAAAAATAAAATAAACCATGCATGGTCGAAAGGGAAAACGGTCTCGAGATCGTGTGGAAGAACAACAACCTGCCAAAACAAGTACATTCTTTTGAACAATGTTCACTTTGAACATATGTAAAAAAATTCACTAACAACATACACTAAGCATGTAAATGTACCTAACAGGTATGTGCTAACCCATAATTGTGTTTTTTTTTTATTGGTGAAAAGATGGTTTTGTTTCATTTGACTATAACATTTCATTATTTTTTAGTTTAAATTTTGATGATCTTTTCACAATATACTTTTTAATGTCTATACTTAGATCTATTAGCATCAACAATTTACATCAATAGTATTTTATATCTAGATTTTTCATATATAAAACGATTTATATTTATGATGATTTATTAGAATATTAGTTATAAATTACATATGATATTGTTTTTTATTCATTAATTTTTTAAATATTTTGAAGGTTGATACATATCTATAGCATAAAATTATAGTGGGTTTTCTAAAATCACTCTAACAGTTTAGAAAGTAATTTATATTTTCTAAAATAATAACTCAATGCATTTCTTCTTAATGTTTGAATTTTAAATCTTAAACTCCGTATATTAATTCATCAATTGAAACGGCATCGTTTCAGTATTCGATATTATAGCCACACAATTTTTATCTTTATCTCGGGTTTATCTTCACTTCAGTACTATAAATTGTAGAACAAACTCTCTTCTAAACCTAATCGCCGCTTGTCTATCATCGACTTTGTAGAATAAATTCTCTTGTATAACCTAGTCGCCGCTTACCTATCATCGATTCTGCTTTCGTCTCAGGTTAATAATCTCTTCTATGTTTGGTTTAGTATTTAGCTTTTAATATCTAAATCTTTTCAGATTTTTTTTTTAAATTTTTGATGTGATTCTATTCAAACTGTTTGGTTTACTATCGTCAAAAATTCAAAACTAATTCATCGGTATATGAATTCTCTGTTAGAAAAAATCCGGTAGTATACGATGAATTTATATGAAAAATTTAAACACTTGTTATGCGATTTTAATGATTTTTTTTTTCTTCATGCGATTCTAATGATCTACATTACTTTTTGTTATAGAAATTTAATATTTTAATTTTTGATATCAATATTATTTTGACATAAACACCTAAGTTAAGTATATGTTAAGTTTGCTTTGCTTATTGTGATGCTAATGTTATGATCCTTAAATTCTTAGATTCTTAAAACATATGTCAAATAAAATTAAGTTGTCTCTTAGATTTTGGAATGAGAGGTCATGAGATTAATAAAAAAGTAATATTAACATATACTAATTTTCTAGCATTGTGTCCGATCCAAAAGGAAACAATAAAATTTTATGGTTTTTTCTCTTCCCCAAAGCTTTTTTCCGTTGGGTGAACTAGTACCGTTGATTTCTTCGATTTGATTTGATTTTTTGTTGTTTGAGGTTTCTCTATATCCTCTCGTTTTTTTTGTATCTCTCGATTTTGAATTTGAGGTGAAAATACATTTGTTCTGTTTACATGATTTATTTGTAATTTACTTCTATTCTTATCAAATTGCCAAATTTGTTCTCTTCTAAATTCGTATTGAGTTGTTTAATTGGATTTATGATGTTTCTAGCTTATGGAGTTGGATAAAGTTTCGTTTTTTTACAATACCCAGCTGCTATTGATTTATGTTAAATAACACTTATTTAGAATTTGCCAGGTTTAACAAGGTTAAAAGTCACCGGAGCAGCTTCAAGCGTTTGGTTACTTCTTTTTTGTTTTTTGATAAGTTTGGGAAGTTGCAACCTTTTTTCTAGATTTAGGAGTTATGAATACATCATGGGCTGATGTTGCTGATTCAGAGAACTCTGGTTCTAGGTCTAAACCTGCTTATGTTCCTCCACATCTAAGGAACAACAGACCATCAGAGCCTGTTGCTCCTTTGCCACAAAATGATCGTGTTGGATATGGTGGTCAATCAGGTGGGTCTAGATGGGCTCCTCCTAGCAGTGGTGGTGGTGGGGGTGGTTATAGGACTGATGGAGGGCGTCCTGGCTATGGTTATGGTGGAGGAAGTGGTAGTGGTGGTGGTGGTGGTGGCTGGAACAACAGAAGTGGAGGCTGGGATCGTAAGGAACGTGAAGTAAATCCATTTGGAAGTGATGCTGAGTTAGACCCTGTCTTTACTGAGCAGGAGAATACAGGCATTAATTTTGATGCCTATGAAGATATTCCAATTGAGACTAGTGGTGGAGACGTGCCTCCTCCTGTTAATACCTTTGCAGAGATAGATCTTGGTGAGGCATTAAACCTGAACATCCGAAGGTGCAAATACGTAAGGCCAACACCTGTTCAGCGTCATGCTATTCCAATACTGCTTGCACAGAGGGATTTGATGGCGTGTGCTCAGACAGGGTCTGGAAAGACAGCTGCATTTTGCTTTCCAATAATCAGTGGTATCATGCGTGATCAGCAGCATGTACAAAGACCTCGTGGCTCACGGACGGTTTACCCTCTTGCAGTTATCCTCTCACCAACAAGGGAGTTAGCATCCCAGGTAACATTTGGAGCCTATTAATTCTCCCATTGAATCGGATCTCTTAACGAGAAAAATATTTATAATGTACACACATTTTTTGTTCTCTGGTTTCTTGGCAGATACATGATGAAGCCAAGAAATTCTCCTACCAAACTGGTGTGAAGGTCGTTGTTGCTTATGGAGGAACCCCTATTAACCAACAAGTAATTTTCATAGACATAGTTTGTTCTTGGTTTTCAGCTTTTTTAATGTGGATATTGCTGCATGTTCATTGCAATGTTGTCTGTTTTATGTGAGTAGCACCTTATGCTTACTAGTTTAGGTTCTGCTAGCCCATTTCCTTCCTAATACCAGTCACCTTTGCTTGAAAATATGTTTTGATTTTGAAGTCAGGAATGTAGAATTAATCCTTATCTTACAAATTTTGCTAGGCTAGATAACATTGGCATTTAGCTTGTATCATCTTATAGAACATACAGAAGCATTGGAGTTACTGCTAGTTGTAGGTGTTACAATTATTTTTCAAGCATCGATGTGTTGATCTCCATTTTACCGTTTGTACAGTTACGGGAACTCGAAAGAGGTGTTGACATCCTTGTCGCCACTCCTGGACGGTTGAACGATCTGCTAGAGAGAGCTCGAGTCTCTATGCAGATGGTTAATTTTTTGGCTCTGGATGAAGCAGATCGAATGTTGGACATGGGGTTTGAACCTCAGATTAGGAAGATCGTTGAGCAGATGGACATGCCTCCTCGTGGAGTGAGACAGACAATGTTATTTAGTGCCACATTTCCAAGGGAGATCCAGGTTGGTTTTACTTGTCCATGAAATACATTTTTTCATTCTCTTAAATCCTATTAAAATTCGATTCTAGTGAAGTAGCATGGTACATTGAGCTTTATGAATCAATTGTTAACAATGTTCCTCCTTTTATATCTCAACTTTGTTCCTTCACTTATTATGATGTGGAACCTGTAATAGCTTAGTTGTAGCTTACTTTGTTCATCATCTCAAGAATGTTACCTGCATATCTGTATCTTTTACAGAGACTCGCTGCTGATTTCCTCTCGAACTATATATTTTTGGCCGTGGGAAGGGTGGGTTCCAGCACTGATTTGATTGCTCAAAGGGTCGAGTTTGTCCATGACTCTGATAAGAGAAGCCATCTCATGGACCTGCTTCATGCACAGCGAGAGACTCAAGACAAGGTAATGCAATGTAGTTACCCTCGGTTGTTTACTTATCCAAGTTTTAGTTTCATTATGCTCTGACTAAGCTGGATTTTCTTCTCTTTTCATATGCAGCAATCACTGACTTTGGTGTTTGTGGAGACAAAAAGGGGAGCTGACTCTTTGGAGAACTGGCTGTGCATGAATGAGTTCCCAGCAACTTCCATTCACGGTGATCGAACACAACAGGTTCGTTGATTGACTGAAGTTGAACTCTTTAACTTTCATCATCAAGAAGTTTTTTTATCTGTTGACTAACTTCTTTGTGTTGTTATGCATTCATAGGAGAGGGAAGTGGCACTAAGGTCTTTCAAAAGTGGGCGAACACCGATTCTGGTTGCAACAGATGTGGCAGCTCGGGGTCTTGACATTCCCCATGTTGCCCATGTTGTGAACTTTGATCTTCCTAATGACATAGATGACTATGTCCACCGTATCGGAAGAACAGGACGAGCAGGCAAATCTGGTATAGCAACTGCATTCTTCAATGAGAACAATGCATCCTTAGCTAGGCCACTTACTGAGCTGATGCAAGAAGCTAACCAAGAGGTGCCTGAGTGGCTTACCCGATATGCTTCACGTGCTTCATATGGTGGAGGTAAGAAACGTTCTGGTGGTCGGTTTGGTGGCCGTGACTTCAGAAAGGAAGGCTCATTCAGTAGAGGTGGCGGTGGTGGTGGTGGTGGTGGCAACAGTTACTATGGCGGCGGAGGAGGTGGAGGCTATGGTGGTGGTGGATATGGTGGTGCTCCAAGCGGTGGGTATGGTTCTGGAGTAACCAGTGCTTGGGATTAACCAATCAGGCTCTCTCCATAATTTTTCCTCCTTTGAACCTGACTTTATTTCTCTTTTTATACATTTTCCAGAGACCAGAATTTATTTACTCACACCTTTGAGATCTCTCATTCAAGAGATGAATTTAAACTTATTTAGGTGAATCTCTGTTTGTTTCTTTATACAGGCTTTTTTTAGGATTTGTCCTAAAAGATAAACATTAGTGTTGTTGACAATATTTCTTGGTGAAAATACAATCTCTCCTTCAGAGCCTTCTTCCTCATGATCATCATCCTCTAGCTTATTATGCAAATATTACATAGTTTATTTGCAACTCATCATTTAATTGCAATATTCAATATTGGTTAGAGACAGATAATAAGCAATATTTAATAAAAATAATCTAAATAAACTAAAATTTATATTTAACATTATCAATTTTAATTTATTTTTCTGTTTTTTTATATTGAAATTATTTTTTATGTTTATTTTTTATTTTCTATAGTAAATAAAATTAAACTAAAATAATTTAAATAAACCAAAATTTTTTTTTTATTTTTTTTATTTTTATCTACTTAAGAATTTTTTTATTATTTTTTTATTTTTAAATCACACCGAACCGAAAAATCCAAATAAAAAAAAACTAATTTTAATTTTTAACTTTTATTTTTTTAACTTTTAGTTTTATTTTTTTATTTTTNTTATATTCTTATCTATTAAAATTATTTTATCGTGAACCGAATCCAAATACTGCAAATAAATTAAATTATTTTTTATTTTTAGTTTTATTTTATATTATTCATTTTTTCTATTGAAATTATTTTTTTCTATTTTTTTTATCTTCCAACCAAAATAATCCAAATAAATAAAATTTTCTTAAAACAAATTTTATTTTTCTCTGTTTGAAATTAATTCAAATTATTTTATTTTATTTTTTATCTAGATTGAAACAGAATAATTCAAAGAAGACAAAATTATTTTTTAATTTTTGTTTTTAAATCTTTTTTAAGTTTATAGTCTTTTGAAGATTTAATAGTTTATTTTTTATAATTTATTTAATAAAAATTGAAGAATATAAATGACTATTTTATATTGTCGAAAAAAATGACTATTGACAAAAAAAATTGATGTTAGATTTGTCAAAAGATTTTAGGTCGTTTAATTTAGCAATTAACTTATAAATTGAAGTTAGATTAGTATATTAACACTACATAAATTGAGAGAGTGTAAATGCCTAAATGGAAATGATAGCACCTACTCTTCAAACATAGATTTAAATTTATGAAACTGTAACAAATAAATTTGGAATATTTTGCTAGCAATAAATTTATCTAAATTTGTCAATAATTACTTTTGTACAGACCAAAATAAATATTCGTTTCTATCCAATCGTTATTCGTTGTGTTTGTCACGCGCTAAGATATTAACTGCCGACACACAGTTCACTTCGTTATAGCGAAGCCGGCACGGTACTCGTTAGTGGAAAACGGCAAACAGTCTTAAAAAACGAGAAAATCTTGGAAATAATAAAAGTTCATGGAAATACAAATATCTCTTCATCTTTTTTCTTTAGCTCATTTCCCTGAAACCTTCGTTTCATTTGCTTCGTGTGCGATCGTGAAAAGAAGAAAAATTAGGGTTTATATTCTCAAACTTTCCTCTGCTCCTTTGATCATTGATCTAGTTTTTCTTCTTATTCGAGTTTCTTAAGGTATGGCTTTATCTCTCTTTGTGCATGGTGTCGTTTTCGTCTATGCAGCGAAGCAATGTCCTGTTCGATTTCACTAAGCTTCTAGGGTTTAATGACTTGTGTATTTGTTAGCTTTAAGGAAATGATCGTTCTCAGCTTTGTGTGAGTTCATAGTGATTTTGTTTGTTACGAACTTATATTGTTAGATTAGCTGCTGAGTTTTTTATTCGATTCTTCTGTAGATAGTTCTCTTCAATTAATCTGCATTTATTTTTCATTTTCAGTATATGGATTTGATGATTCATTCTCTTATTGCTTACATGCACAGCTCCAACTTATTTCTGGAAAATGAATTTGTTTCTAAATAAAATATTGATACGATCTTCAGGGCTTTGATCTACTCAAAATTGAATACGAAGAAGTTGGAGAAGTGTTTAGTACTCTGGTAAAGCGGAAATCAATTGTTCTTTCTGTGAGGTTTTAAATTGCAATAATGAGTTCAAATTCATGGGCTGATGCGTCTGAATCGGAGAGGATGCAACCTGGTTGGGGCTATGGGAACTCTCGTCCTCAGCGAACAAACTATATTCCTCCTCATCTTAGGAACCGTACACCATCTTCAGAGTTTGCTGCTCCTTCTCCTGGTAATGATCGTGGGGGATATAGTGGTGGTTATGGAGGACGAGGCCAAGGTTATGGTGGTCGAGCCCCTGGCTATGGTGGTAGAGGAGGTGGTGGTTGGAATACTAGAAGTGGAGGTTGGGACCGTAGGGATACTGAAGCTAACCCGTTTGGTAATGATGGAAATGCTGAGTCAGCTGTTAACGAGCAGGAAAATACAGTCATTAACTTTGAGGCTTATGAAGATATTCCCATCGAGACAAGTGGAGATAATGTACCGACCCCTGTTAATACATTTGCAGAAATAGACCTTGGAGAGGCTCTGAATCTAAATATCCAGAGATGCAAATACGTGAAACCGACCCCTGTGCAACGAAATGCAATTCCTATATTGGTTGCTGGAAGGGATTTGATGGCTTGTGCGCAGACGGGTTCCGGGAAAACAGCTGCGTTCTGTTTTCCAATTATTAGTGGGATTATGAAGAATCAGCAAGCAGAGAGACCACGTGGAGTAAGGGCAGTCTATCCTCTTGCTGTCATTCTTTCACCAACAAGGGAGTTGGCATGTCAGGTCTGGATTACAGGTCTAATATCAAAGTTTTATATACACTTTCTCACAGGTCACATGAAAATTTCATTAAAAGACATCTGTTTTATGGTTTTTTTGGCAGATACATGATGAAGCCAGAAAGTTCTCCTATCAAACTGGTGTGAAAGTTGTGGTTGCATACGGAGGAACACCAATCAACCAACAGGTTTACTATTTGATAATTGCTTCGTTTTCCACATCTGATATACTGTCTTTGTCTCTGAGAGAGAGAGATTTAGTCTGCTTTTTAGGCTGCAATACACGAGAACTTTGCAGTGGGCCATGTCTATCTATTTTATGATCTGTATACCTCGGTGTATGATAGATAACTTTTATATCCTTCAAATGATTCTCAAAGTTGAAGATAATAGCTACACTGTGTAGAAAATATTTTTTGTATTCTTGCTAATTTGTTCTTGTTTCTCTGTTGTCCAGCTTAGAGAGCTTGAAAGAGGAGTTGACATTCTTGTTGCAACTCCTGGTAGATTGAATGACTTACTTGAAAGAGGTAGAGTCTCATTACAGATGGTAAGATTCTTAGCACTTGATGAGGCGGACAGGATGCTGGACATGGGTTTTGAACCACAAATCAGGAAGATCGTTCAGCAGATGGACATGCCTCCTCCTGGTGTCCGGCAGACAATGCTGTTCAGTGCTACATTTCCTAGGGAGATACAGGTTTGTCACACGTCACTCTCTGGGTTTCCTCCTTCCTAGAGAAGATATTCAACTAGTTATTCTTCTGAAAATCTGACTGTTGCTGTGTTTATTGCAACATTGCCTATGGCTATACGTGTATAAACGATTAAGACTTGCTAGTTTCATGAAATGATAAATTTGGTCAGTACAGAATCTTGGCTCACGTTGTTTACTTTTCTTCACAATAATCTGTTGTTAAGTTGAGGCTGTCTTATGTTTGGCTATAAAACTCACATGACAGAAGTTAAGTAACTGCCGGGAATGATTTTTTTCTCCTGGATGTGCTTTTAATTTATTTTATTTTATTTTGTGTAGAGACTTGCATCTGATTTTCTTTCAAATTACATATTTCTGGCTGTTGGAAGAGTGGGTTCAAGTACTGATCTAATCGTCCAAAGAGTAGAGTTTGTCCACGATTCTGACAAAAGAAGCCACCTTATGGACCTTCTTCATGCCCAGAGAGAAAATGGTAACCAAGGAAAGGTAATGCAAACCAAAATGATTGGTTTCTTTTTTTTTAAAGCGGCTCCTTTCAATGTCCCTGTTCTTGTTCACCGGCTCTAGCCGCTGTAGTTGTATAGCAAATTAAGAGTAGTGCATTGATAACCTTGTTTATATTCAGCAAGCTTTGACTCTAGTTTTTGTGGAGACAAAGAAAGGAGCCGACTCTTTGGAGAATTGGTTGTGTATCAATGGATTCCCAGCAACCACTATTCATGGTGATAGGTCACAACAGGTTAGTGAATTGTTGATATCCGAAAGAGAATATCGAGTTCAGCGCAACCAAATCTAAAACCGTATTGTTGTTGTGAATTGTGATGCATACAAGGAAAGAGAAGTGGCACTAAGGTCATTCAAAACTGGACGGACGCCTATTTTGGTTGCAACAGACGTTGCTGCACGTGGTCTTGACATTCCACACGTGGCTCATGTAGTGAACTTTGATCTACCAAACGACATCGATGACTATGTCCACCGCATTGGACGAACAGGACGTGCAGGCAATTCAGGACTAGCAACTGCTTTCTTTAACGATAACAACACATCAATGGCCAAGCCACTCGCTGAGCTAATGCAAGAAGCTAACCAAGAGGTCCCTGACTGGCTGACTCGATGTGCATCTCGTGCTTCATTTGGAGGTAGTAAGAATAGGCGGTCTGGTGGACGGTTTGGTGGCCGTGACTTCAGGAGAGAATCTTTTAGCCGAGGAGGTGGTGGTGGTGGTGACTACTATGGAGGTGGTGGTGGTGGGTATGGACATGTACCAGGTGGTGGATATGGAACTGTTCCAGCTGGTGGTGGTTATGCACCTTATGGTAGAGGCAGTGGTGCTTACTATGGTGGAGGATATGGAACCGTTCCAAACCAAAGGTATGGCCCAGGAGTGGCTAGTGCTTGGGATTAAATACTTCAGGAACCAACAATGTCTATCTCTCGTCTCCATTGTTTATTGATAGAGAGCATCGATGTGTATGTTTGCTCTTTAAATGGTTATGTAAACACGTATCTTCACTGTAAAAAGAACTCCTAGTCGACTTTTATTTTCATTACTCTTATTAGTCTTACAAAAATTAAATATCGCATTTCTAAAACCATACTTTTTTATTAAATTAAAGAGAGAAAAAAAAACAGAAATGGTTTTTACTAAATTGAAGATCAAGATGAGAAATAAAAGAAAAGTTAGACAGCCTCACTCACATAACAGAAGTCATTTATAAAGAAAGAATTGACAAGTGATCTGCCTTACTCAGAACCACTTTTTTTTTTTTGACCTTTGTGTCCATATCCGTATCATAGATTTGGTAGAGGTTCTGCCTAAAGAGTTGATGTAATAATAAGATTTTCAAAAGAAGAAAACTGAAACAAAACAAAAAAAAACTATCTGTAAGCAAAAAGGGCAATGATGGTGGTGAAGAAGGTTAGCGTCTGGTCCTAGGCATGCATCGAAATTCAGCTAAGAGTGCAATGTGATTAGAAGACCATTCTGGTGAAGGAAGAGCTGTGTCCTTTCTTAATCTATCTTCATCAAGTAATTCCAATAAAGATTCCACCATTATTGTATCCGCTGATACCAAAACAAATCTTCCTTTTAGCTTCTCTGTTCTTATGTGTATTTGAAAAAAAGAAAAAGGGAGTTTAAACATGGTGAAAAACCTGTGTAGAATATGTAGTCATGAGTGCCAATGAAGTCCCTTGTACAATTTGTAAACAAAGGCTCATTTGTATTAGGATCCATTTTCCTTTTGTGTTGTTCCAATCCAAGACCCATTCCCATTCTCACAAACGATGAGTATGCACTTACCTGAAACCAAATTCACTTATCAATGATCCAGACTAAAGGGTATAAGTTTACTTAATACAAGATAAGATAATGTTATTACCAGAGGCAATTGATGAGTCAATTTGGTATGAGGACGCAGGATTCCAAGTGGATCAACCAACAGATCTGGGTGTAATGTATCAACCTTTCCCATTACAAGAAGTGAATGAGGAGCACTGTCATGAAAATTCCAATAGCAGAGCTTTAGCTTTCTATGTCAATAATCACAAGAGAATTTTGCAATTGATATATCAAGTCAGAAGAAGTTATGAATCAACAAACCTTCCTGGAAGTGTATTGAAGTCTCCACACACAATCATTGGAATATCGGCACTCGCAGCTATTTTCTCCAGTCCCTTCAATAAAGTATGAACCTAAACTCCAAAGAATAAAAATAGCTGAGGTAAATACTAATGCTTTTGAGTTTTGATGAAATTTGAGTTATTTCAGATACACAAACCTGCCAGAGCTTCACATCCTTCAGTTCTTGATGAACATTTACATGTGTGTTTGCCTAAACTCCAACAAGTTACAAGAACGAATGAAAAAATTAGCCGGCTTTCACACAAAGAGCAAGAATGGAAAATAACATAACAATTCTTCTAAGAACAGTCTTCTCAACAAACAATTGAATAGGAAGAAGAAGAAGAAAAAAGGAAACTCTACCACACAAATAAGCTGGCGCTTCCCAGAAGGATCAGCAGGTTGATTACCAAATTTTTCTTCAAGAACAACTATCAAAGCAATGTTATCCTAAAACATAACAACCATTGGAGTCAGTGATGTTAACAATAAATCTCCAATACTCAGCTGGGACCATATTATTGTATCGCATGCCAAAAATACCTTAACAAGTCTGTTTAAAGCTGTTCTTTTTTGCGCAGGAGGGATTAACGCCTCAGT
>KE157061.1:2898-14837 GCA_000411055.1 Leavenworthia alabamica
AATATTTAAACAACAATATGATAATATTGAGGCGATTTATTCAATATTTAATCACCACTATAATAATAGTTGAATATATAAGCTGGAAACAACACTAATAATATATATANATACAATAGTCTATCATTTTCATTAAATTTATAGGCTGACAACATCACTAAGATAATTTAAAAAATATATATACTTTTAGTGTGTTTATTTATTTTTAATATTTTTGATTAAATAATATTCTATTTAGATATGAAAATTACACACACACATATATATATATATATGCATATATACATATATGTTAAATTTAATTATTATTATATTGTGAAATTTATACAATAGTCTATCATTTTTAATATTGAATAAACTGAGAAAATTCTCCACGAATTTGCTATCTTAAACAATTTTAAATAATGGGGCCTAGGACATTTTCATTTTACTCCATAAAGAGAAGCATAATGACGAAAGTTTTCAAAGGTGAGGCATACCACGAGGATTTAGAAGTCTGGACACAGAAGCGGAAATATGATAGAAGACGGAGTGGACTCCTTCTGTGGTGATGTGACTAAATAAGGTGATTTAGTTTGCTACTTCTTCGGGATAACACTCTAGATCTAGAAGAAAAAGACCCAAATGTTAGAATGTTACGAAATAAAACACGCGATTTTATAGTGATCCATCATCAACATGCCATGACAGATTTAACTAAAACCTAAGGATTCCGAGAACTATATGTGTTTTCAATATCTCTCATTCTACCAAATTATATCTTTTAATTCATATTTGAGACGGCTACCAAAAATATATAAAAAAGGAGGAATCTTAGGGCGAACAAGTATATACTTCAAATACCCAAAATACCCTAAAAATATCCTAACTTTTGACTTCAAAACGACAAACCATATTTAACAAAAAGAAATGAGTGACCAAACTGTAGAAATTTTTATTTTCTGCTTTTTTCCTAACCTCATAACCATGACCACTCTTGTCGAACTAAGAAAAATCGTTATTGAGATTTGTATGCACAACTCAACCTAGAATCTCTAATAATTAAAATGGAATCCACACTCAAAACTTAAAAAATCTATGACGAATAACACATAAAACTTAAAATATTACTATATGTACATCAAGGTTAATTTCATTTCTCATATATGTATTGGTGTTATGCATATATATTGTTGTGGCGGCGTAGTCGATGTGGATATCGATTACGTTGGGATATTATTGTGTGGTGCACCATATGTTGTTATGTGCTTGTCATTTACATTGTTTTTTATATATTGATGCTTGTTGTTGCTTTGTTATGTTTTACACGACATTGTTTACATGGGCTCTCCAGATTATGTAGCAGAGCTAATAGTCGGGATGAGCGTCTCACTCAGTTTTATTATATACTGACCACTCTCTTTTGGGTGCAGAAAAAGAGAAGTATGACTAGGAGCACGTGGACCCGGGGCAGAAGTGAGAGATGACATATGGGGTCGGTGTCCTAGGAGTCATGTAGATATGACTTGTAGTCCTTGTCGGACTTATATTTAGTTGTACATTATAGGTTGTATTATTACTTGTTATGATATATTATGTGTTTTGTTGTATTTATGTTATGTTATAAACAGTTTTTGAAAACTCATACCGAGTATGTGTACCACATGGTGTGTTCATGTCAAAATACAACAGACATATTTTATTTTTCAACCAACATAAAGTTTATTTTGTTTTGAAAATGGTGAGAAGCGAAAAAGGTTGTAGAAAGATAGAGATAGTGAGAAGGAAGAAACACAAGAATCTCAGAACTATTTTTCGAAAAGAAAAATGGTGTTTTTAAAAAAAGCTAGTTAGCTTAGCACTTTGTGTTGTGAAAATATTGGATTTAGTCATCTAAACGAATATTTCTCCATCGAGTTGGCTTTTAGTTTAATTGTTAGATCCTGTTGTCAAAAAAAGTGGTTAAATTACAATGGAATGGTAGTATAATATTCTAAAGCGGGTGTATTGGATGAAAACTTTTGAGTGATTTGGGTTCTAATAAATTTGAGATAATATTAGTAAATTTTAATTAAAAATTTCGGAAATCTTACTTCAAATCATAAGAATTTGAGCTTTATATTTTAACTAAACAATTCCTTGAAATCACTACTCCAATACCACTTGATATAAAAATATAAATTTTAAATTTAATGTCAATAACATAAAATTTATAATTTTAACTCAACAGTTTAGTACTCCCATAATTAGATTTTTTGCTTGAAAACAAAAAGAAATAATAATCCAAAATTTCTTCAAGAGTTGAGCCAATTTCCAAACACATTATGTTCTATTGGTTAACTTAACTGACACAACCACACCACATGGTAATGTACTCGACGTGAGTTTTCAAAAAAATTTATACCACAACAAAACTACACTGCAAACCCATAAAATATAAAACATAACTTAACAACATAACATATGTGCTACAAGGGACTACGTGTCCCGACACCGCTACAACCTCGATCCCATATGTCATCTCCTAGACTCAGCCCCTGGGCACACGTGCTCCATGCCACCTCTCTTTACCTGCACTTAAAGGAGAGTGGTCAGTATATGACAATACTGAGTGAGGCGATCCTCCCGTCTACCGTCTCCGCTACAGGATCCGGTCAACCTTGGGTAACACCTGACATGCAATGCACAATCACAAGCAATAGCATATATAACCAACACATAAAACATAGAGATAATCAACCATCTCCAACATGCAATCAAGCATAGTGCACTATGACTCAACACCCGTAACCGATATCCAACCTCGGTCACGATGTCAGAATAATAAACAACAAAGAGAACATACTCGGTAATGTGTCTATGTGACACATTCAAACACATAAAAAGCATATCTACTAATATCCTAAGTTGAAGCGGGCTCCCTGCTAACCACGGTCCCGTACTCACCTTATAAGCCGAATACCGGAGAAACTAGTCCATGTCTTGAAATTCTGATTCCTACAGAAACACGTAATACGTTCATTAGAATCAGAATACGAGAACTTTTTTTCCACCATCTTGCCCGGTCGGGTCACCCGACCAGTCACTTTTGGACACCACCCGACAAATAATCCTTGGTCACCCGATCGATCCAGGACACACTTGGCTTCAATGCGGTCATCTCACCCGGCCTACACCAAGCTTCACCCGGTCGGACGGCCGCTATGGACAAAGTACACCGACTGGATCACTTCACCCAGTCGATTCTTGTGTTTACCCAACCGGTCCATGTCCGACCAGAGGTGAAACATGGTAAAATCCACTCTAATTCCTCCCCAAGTCACCTAATCACCTAAACCCAACAATAGAATATGGTTCAAGGAGTTTTACCTCAAAAGCTCCTCTTGTACTTTGAGTAATTCCTCTTGATTTTATTCCACAATCTATTATCCTAATTTAACCATCAATCCAACATCAAAGATCTATTAAACTCCAACTAACTTCCAAGAAGAGAAAGAGAACCAAAGATTTACCTAAGCTATCTTGATTCTTCACCACAAATTTACTTCATTTTGGTCACCTCTCTTCCTCCTCTCCTACGGCCAAACAGAGTGACTTATGCTCTGTTTTACTGTCTCACACGAGACAGTTATACTTCCCAAAGTTGGCCAACAGTGGGCCTAAGGTCTGCAGCCCAAAATGCAACCGATCAGTCGGGATAAATGGTCACACTCGACCGGTCCAAATGTGACTTCACCCGGTTGGTCCAGTCATGTTACCCGACCGGGTGTACTTCGTCACAAAGTCACTTGGCTGCTTGTAACATCTCAGTATTATCCGTACACAAATGTGGATTTAGCCCCTCAAAAAATACCACCACAAATGTTGGAGAACATTGAGTAAGCACGAAACGAAAAACGATATAATGATAGCGTGTTTGAAGCCTTTAAAGCCGCCAATCAACATTTGTACGACGGATGTCCTGAAGATATTTCACAATCATATTCATATGTTGTTTCGCAAATGATGAAATTAAAAACTAGTTACAATTCAACGGAACATGCGTGGTGGAAGCATGCACTTTAACCTAGTTTTGTTTCCCAATGTCATTGTTGATTTGGGAGAAAGAATTCAAATTATAAAACTTTTTAGTTAATACACATGCGAATTTCAACGTTGATCGCAGATTAGTACAATTAAAAACAATAAGATTTTGAAATGAAAAGCACCTTTTTACATCTTTGACATAAAGATTAATCATTACCATACCTTAAGATTTAAACCTGCACCTTCTTTATTGGTTGTCCGAACGAAGACACGCATCCAGTTTAAAACAAACCTTGTAATTATTATGCATTCAAAATGAGTTTGATTCACTTTATCCTCCATTTATTTCTATAATTTGTTTCATTCTTCTTTGTCGGCATGTTTACTCTTTATTCCTCATTACTGATTTAGTGTTGTTGTCTTGTTGATGACCTTTGTATTGCGCCATTTTGGTTGCATTAAACCGTATTCTCTCTGTTTTAAAATATTTAAACATAAATTAATTTATGATTTTCAAAAAAAGAAGAAAATATGTACCATTAATTAACATGACATGTGTGAAACAAAAATTAAACAATCATTTTATTTTTTTAATCTATAAAATCAATTTTTGAAAAAACAAGAAAAAACTTCATAATTAATTTAAAAAATTAGAATTAGTAATTTGGATACTACAATTCAAACGAATGGACTAAAACATTTTCTACACGTGTGGGTAATAAGGAGAATGCAACAAAAGAGTTGACTAATTAATAATTAAACGATATTTGATTGTAAACGATATCAAATAGAGTAACATAAAGTTGAATGCGATGACAATGTTGTAAGAATTGATATCCTTTATAAATAACCAATCCTCTGAAGTCTTCACAGTTTTAGCCTTGTTAGTTCTTGCATCCAAATGCAATATCTAAATTCAAACGTTCACATGTTATTTATTTTTTGTTTAATTTTGTATTTAAATATTAAAATAAAATATTTGAGATCTTAAAATGAGATATTTGATATGTTAAAAAAATAATTTTTAGATACTGTATCTGTATCTCAAAATGTAAAAATCTAAAACACTTTTTATTTTAAATAATAATAAAATTAAATATATTTTTTTTTAAATACGGAAACAAATTTTTTTCTAAAACACACAAAAAAACTGTTTTTCTGATAAAACTTTTTCCAAAAATACAAAAATAAGTTTTTTTAACAAAAATATGAAAACACATTTTTTTGTTAAAAAGTTTAAAAATGCATTAATAAATTTTTTCCATAAAAACACAAAAACTCTTTTCCGCAAAAAATATTAAAACATATTTTCTTGTAAAAAATACAGAAAGTAAATTTTCCATAAAAATACGGAAACACTTTTTCACAAAATATAGAAACACATTTTTCTACCAAAATCACATAAACATATTTTTCTGCCAAAAATGAGTTAATAACTTGTTTCGAAAAACACATAATCACTTTTCCGCAAAAAACAAAAATATGTTTTTCACCAAAAAATATGTAAATATGATTTTCCGTCAAAAAATACTGAAATGTATTATCTAACAAAAAATGCGGGAATAACTTTTCCATTAAAAACACGGAAACACTTTTCCATAAAAACACGAAAACACTTTTTCATAAAAAACGGAAACATGTTTTTTTACCAAGAATATGAAAATTTATTTTTACGTAGAAAACACGATTTTCGTCAAAAATGCAGAAACATGTTTTCTCACAAAAAATACGTAAACACATTTTCTCACAAATAAACGCGAGAACACGTTTTCCCGCAAAAAAACTTAGAAACACGTATTCTCGTAAAAACGCGGAANTGTTAAAACACGTTTTTGATAACAACACGGAGAAACATGTGTTTATTCTAAACCGCGAAAATATATTTTTCTGCAAAAAAGCAAAAATATATTTCGGTTATATTGTATAAAATATATTAATAAAATAAAGTTGTATAAACCATAATTTAATAATTATATGTAATTTAAATAATTAGATATAATTTATTAGTAAAAAATTTTTTTTAGTCATTTTTTATTAGTTAGATCTATATATAATTACAAATGTTAAAACGAATAAAATAACATCCACATGCAATATTTAAATACAATCGTAAATACATAAAAGAATAATATCTAATTATCCAGATACTAATAGCTATGTAGATAGAGCATCTAGATGAAAAAATCAACGAGACTTTAATTAGCAAAAGCTTCGAAGGCATAATTAGTAACGCCTGGTCGTTGTTATTTTAATTTGAAGGCCACTTAACTTAATGATAGAATTACTATTAAGTTAGTTATGGGAGTCTATAGAAATTATAATAACATTGAATTGCTATTTTGTACCAATTTAGTTGCAGGTAAAAAAAACTAATATATAATTTATTAAGTTATACTTTTCCTTTTCTAAAAAAGTGTCATTCTAATACTAAAATTTTGTTATAAAAAGAAAGTTATTTTATGTTTTTAATATAAATTTGTACTTAAAGTCTTACTTTTATTCCTACTAGTGGTTGTTAATTGGAAAGAGAAAATTATTTAGGTCCCGTTCGTTTTCTCATCCAGATGTTGTATCTACATGCAGATGTTAGCATTTGTATGCAAATGTTAGCATTTGTATGCAAATGTTAGTATTTGTATGCAAATGTTAGCATTTGTATGCAAATATTATATATTGTTCGTTTATATATTTGCGATTTGTATCGAGATGTTGCATCTGGATGCAATTTTGTTCATTTTAACATTTGTATCCAGATGCAACTAATAGAAAATGACTAAAAATAACAAAATTTTTACTAATAAATAATATATAACTATTTAAATTATATAATTATTAATAATTATTAAATTATAGTTTACACGATAATTTTGTTATATTAATATATTTTACACAGTATAACTAAAAATGTATTTTCGTATTTTTTACGGAAAAAATGTTTTAGTGTTTTTTTATGGAAAAGAGTTTCTGTGTCTTTTAAGGAAAAGTGTTTTTGTATTTTTTACAGAAAAGAGTTTTTTTTCGTCTTTTATGGAAAAGTGTTTTTCTAGTTTTTATGGAAAAGTGTTTATGTATTTTACGAAAAATTTATTCCTGCATTTTTATTAGAAAATATGTTTATGTATTTTTTACGAAAATTTACGAATTTTTTTTTCAGGAAAAGATGTTTCTGTTTTTCACAGAGAAGTAATTCTGTTTTTTACGAAATAATCTTATTCTCAATTTTTTAGCAGAAAACGTGTTTTCGTATTTTTGGCAAGATTCCGTATTTTTGGCGGGAAAATTGTTTTTTCGTATTTTTGGTGGAAAAATTTGTTTCCGTATTTTTGGCGGAAAAATGTGTTTCCATATTTTTGGATAGAAAATGTGTTTCCGTATTTTTGTAGGAAACCGTATTTCCGTATTTTGGCAGTAAAATGTGTTTTCGTATTTTTAACGGGAAAACGTGTTACCGTATTTTTGGTGAAAAAAATATGGAAAGAAAAATATGTTTCCATATTTTTGGTATAAAATCGTATTTCCATATTTTTGTCGAAAAAACGAATTTCTGTATTTTTTGGTGAAAAACGTGTTTCCGTATTTTTGGTGAGGAAACGTGTTTCTATATTTTTGGTTGGAAAATGTGTTTTCGTATTTTGGCGGAAAAACGTGATTTCGTATTTTTGCGGCAAAACGTGTTAACATATTTTTGGCAGAAAAATATATTTCCGTATATTTGGTAAAAAACCGTATTTCTATTTTTTGGCCGCAAAACATATTTTCGTATTTTTGTTGAAAAACTTGTTTTAGTATTTTTTGGCGGGAAAACGTCTTTCCGAATTTTTTTTGAAAAAGTGTTCCGCCTTTTTTGCAGAAAAAATACTTTCCGTATTTTTGGTTGAAAATATGTTTTTGTATTTTTTAGCGGGAAAATATGTTTTCACATTTTTGTAAAAAGTGTTTCCGGTTTTTTTTACGAAAAAAAATTATTAATGCATTTCTGAAATTTTTGACTGAAAAATGTGTTTTTGTATTTTTTTGGTAGAAAAACGTATTTTTTTATTTTTGGAAATTTTTTTATAGAAAAACGGTTTTTCATTGTTTTTAAAAAAAATTGTTTCCATGGTTTAGAGAAAAACATATTAACTTTTTTATTGTTTGAAATAAACGGTATTTTAGACTTTTGAATTTTGAGATAAAGATGCACAATCTGGAAGCTCATTTTTTTACCATCTCAAATATCTCATTTGAAGATATCAAATATTTCATTTCACCATATGGATACAAAAGTAAATAAAAAAAACGAATAACATCTTAGCGTTTGCATCCAAATACTGCATTCGGATAAGGAAACGAACAGAATCTTAATATATTAATTAAAATATAAAATAAATTTATATTTTTTTTTAATTTATGTAAAAAATATCTAAATTACATTTCTTTTGAAATGAGAAGTAATAATAATACAGTAAAACCTCTATAAATTAATAATGTTGGGAAATTAATATTTTATTATTTTATCGTGATAGTAATTTATCTATAAATTAATATTTATTAATTTATATTTTAAATTAATATTTATTAATTTATAAAAATATTGTTCTATCAATAATATTTTTAAAAATTCTTTAAATGTAAACGAAAAATTTTGTTTAAAATTCATATATGAATTTCGTGAATGCTATCAATTTTAGAATTTCTATTTGGACAGTTAATTGATAATAATAAAAAGTTTTGACACTACAAAGTTCGATCAGATGATTGTGCCTCAAAAAATTTAGAAAACATTAACTTATGAAAACAACATTCATGAACTTGAAATTATGATCAATAATCTTAATTATCGAAATAAAATAGATATTAATAGTCTACTCAACTATTCGGGTGAAAATAATTTATGCTCAGAATTTCAGAATTTAGAAAAAATTGTGGCTTATGTCCTTAATGTTGATAAAGAAATTGAAGACGATATTATGACATCTTCAAAACTAGTTACGCGTTTAGAAGCAATTATAGCGTGTATAACTCTTTATAACTTTTAAAAGCAAATCAAGAAAACAACAGTAGAAATGTTTGATATAATAAAAAAAATTAGGGATGAGCTCAACGAGATTCAAACTTCCAAGAAAAACAAACAACATTGTAATCATATTTTACTAAATTGACTTAATTATATATACATTTAATTATATATGTGTAAGATTTATGATTATTAATTTATGATATTGTTGGGACTATATTTTTATATGGAAGTTTTAAAAAAACTATTAGAGAGAAAAACTAATATAACCTTAATTTTAGAGTTAATTGCTAGTTTAACATAACAAAGATTAAGGTTAGTTGAGTTATTTTGTATCACAATAATACCCTTAGGGTCAAGAATTAAAAAAAAAACTATTTACGAAAATGTCATTAATGAAAAAATTAAAAAAAAATAGAATTCCCGTTTAAAAAAAACAAATATTTACGAAAATACCATTAATGATAAAAAAAATCTGCAACGTAAATCTACGGTTCATGTTATCGCAGATTTTAGTGTTTGGCAGATTTATTTCATATTCTAGGATTTATTTCACAGATTTGATTTTAAATCGTAGATTTTTGCTAAAATGTTATCGCAGATTTGTTTACGTCCTGCAGATTATTTTAGAGATTGCAGACTTTTTTTTTAACTTTGATATAGAAACTACAGTTTTAATAATTTCTTTTGAAAATTTTAGATTTTGAGTCGCAGATTTTTTTACGCCGCAGATTTGTGTCATAAATTTAATTTTTTATCGCAGTTTTAATTATATAGTTATTGCAGACTTGTAAAATATGTCGTCGAGAATACCAAAGATTCATTACTAGAGTAATATTTTAGTTACCGCTGATTTCTACCTATTAATGGCAGATTTATGTCATATAAAATATCAAAAAAATTTGTTACCGCAAATTTATTTTTTCTGATATTTCAGTGTTAGTTTGATTTTGAATCGTAGATTTTAGTACCGCAGATTTGTTTATTTTATGTTGTCGCAGAATAGCTACCGCAGTATCTGTAAATGATACTGTATATTTTTATCAAAAATTATAATTATTTAGGCGTTTATTATGGAAATGTTTTTAAAAAATATCCTAAATATGTCTACGTTTAAGAGGTTTTCTGCCGTCTCCAATGTTTTTTTCTTCGTTTTTTTATTTTTGATTTAAGCTATTACGTTTAAATAAAACCTCTTTTATTTTAAAGTTTTAGTTTTATTTTTTTTCTGTTAAAATGATTTTTTATGTTTATTTTTCTATTTTTTATTGTAAAACAAACTGAACAAAAATAATCTAAATTTATTTTTAATATTATTAATTTTAATTTATTGTTCTGTCTTTTTATAGTGAAATTATTTTTATGTTTATTTTTTATTTTTTATAGTAAACCGAAATGAACTAAAATAATTTAAATAAACCAAATTTGTATTTATTTTTTATTTTTGATTTTTTTATTTTTTTTTATTTTTTTTATCTATTTAAATTTTTTTTAAATAATAAACCGAACCTAAAAATCTTAATAAACAAAAAACTAATTTTTATTTTTTATTTTTACTTTCTAAAATTTTAGATTTTTTTTTTACTTTTTAGTTTTATTTTCTATATATTTAAATATTTTTATGTTTATTTTTTTTATCGTAAACTGAACTAAAATAATTTACACTATCTCCACTGCAGTCTAAACGATTGTTAGAGTGAGGACAAACACAATCTTCATAATGAAATTTATTTAATTATATTATCAACCGAACTTTATAATGAAATTTATTTATATTATCAATCATTGAAAATTCTAGTTGGGATATTGAACAAACTCATCATACTATATACTTAAACATCAAGTTATTTTAAAAAATGAGTTCACTGAGATACTTTGCCTCCAAAACAATTCAAAGTAATTTGCCAAAATATTTATATAATAAACCTTTGAGAGACCAAATTTAACATTTTATTTTTTCTTATTGTTTATACGTCGCTTTGGCCATTAATAGATAGTACGTGCACTTGCTTATTCTTGAGAATAAAATCTGCCGACAAAAATAATAGTATAAAACCATTGTATCACATTCGTATCTTTATTGATCTGAGAGTGCTACGTATAGGTTAAGAAAAACAAATTAACTTATTTTGGAACAAACATACAGTGGAGAATCTTAGAAATAAAAAAAATATTACTGAAGCCATTATAAAAATGAGAACTGACTAAAATAGACAACCAAATTGATATGTTTGGTTAGCTATAACTATGGTGAAAATTTAAAACCATGGCATTGGGCGTATCTATTCAAAATCCGCGGATTCGCGGACTAACCCACCAAATTTTTATTTTTTAATTATTATTTTTATCTTTATTTTTATTAAAAACATTATTTTTCTTATCTTATAGTTTATTTTATTTTTATATTTTTCTTAAATTTTATATTTGAACAAATTATTCTATCTATTTTTATGAGTTTCGTATTTTTTTGCAGATTTTTTGCAAATATTACGGATTTTCGAAGTTTATTTAATGATTTTATATAAAAAAAAGTTAAAATAAATAAATTTAGCGGGTTAGACTGCAAGTTTTGCGGTTGCAGATTTAATTTTAAATTTTTTGCTTATACGAGATGGGTTTGGATTGATGATATTTCTTCAAAAATTCATGGGTTGCGGATTGTGGACTTATCCGCTTCCCAGCACTAATGGCATGTAATGTAAATATTCTAAAAGTTTTATCCGAAAATGTTAACCTTTTAATTTATTGTAGATGCTAATGTAGTAATGTTATATAAAAAATCAGAAAAGTTGATAAAAAATGGCAAAATAGTTATTAATTTTCATTATGTTAAACATTGAAGTTAAAATATTATATTATATTATATTATATTATATTATATTATATTATATTATATTATATTATATTATATTATATTATATTATATTATATTATATTA
>KE157061.1:15970-33043 GCA_000411055.1 Leavenworthia alabamica
GGTCAGTTTTATTTTATAATATCTTAATAGCGTATTTTATTTTAAATCCAATCTCGTTAAATCAAATAATGTAATGGAATGTAACTCTTTTACGTGGTTCTGTATTTTAACACTGTATTGCACATTTTCATATATTAATTTCTTTTTAAAATTTGTTTTTGTAAATAGGGTTTTTCATCCTTTTGTAATAGTGTAGACGTGAATGCAATAAAAGTTTATTAATTATATTTGCATTTTGTCTTATAAGTGTGACAAATATAGGATTGAACTAGAAATTTAACATACGTTATATTTTTTGGGGTCAATCATAGAAGATTTAAAGGAGTCAATATATTTTTAAAAATTTCTTGGCTTGGAGCTTTAAATTTAATTTAAACACTAAAGTCAGTTCATGTTTTTAATCATTTTAATAGTGTTATATATCAATTTTGCTGGGTCAAGTTTGGCTAAAGTCAAACTCTTTGATGCCAAAAATGATCGAGAGCATATTATAAAACATTATACTTGAAATAATATAAGATGCAATTGGTGAAGCACAGATGAGCTCAAGGCACGATTTCGAAGCCTGAGACAAAAAGAAGTATATGAAAACGTGGAGGCTGCTCACATTGAACGAGTGATATATTAGTGTTTTAAGTATTGGTTTTTAATGTCTTTAATAATTTTTATATGTTTGTACATATTTAAATTGTTTTATATTTACATAACTTGCTTTTCTAAATTATTTTAAAGTTATCTTTATTGGATTATAATTTCTATTATTATCTTTGTTGATTTTTTACGACAATGTTTATTGTTAAGTTTATGGTTTTTTCAAAAGAATTATCTTTATATATTGTTTTATCATTGCTTAAATTAATCTAATAAGTTCATCTTGTTAAGCCCAATAACCTTTGGTCTTGTATTATTCTTTAGGCCCAATTATCTTGAATCAACTTGATCTGTTTCTTTTACAGCGAACTTTAAGATCAACACAGCCAGAGCCCAGAGTTGTGATATGGTTTTATACGTGAATCTTTATTCTTAATCTTAAAGTTACTTTTCATATCATATGATTTATAAAATTTTGTATTAATACATATACATGATTTGTAATTACTATATGCCAATTTTTCAATAGCATAGTTTGTTAATTTTCCCATAGATCATTTTAAAATTGCTGTCAAGGATTTGTGAATTAGATGGTTGGATCTCATCCAAGTGAAGTGTGATAGATGTGAATACTTTTAAGTCACCAAAAACCAAGATGCTTGCAAGAACTACGATGGTTAACTTTAGCCTATTCAATTGTTTCCAAGTTTAGAGTTTTCTATCATTTTGGTAGGTTGATTGTTTATAACTGTTTCATATTTTCTATTTTCTTGTATCAAATAGTTATTAAACTTAATGCAAAAATTTAAAAAAAAAAATAAAAGAAAAAACTTACTAAATCCGACGCAACTACTTAACAACAGTTTTAACTTTTAAGTTTAACATTCACGATCTCTAAAAAACCTTTCAAACCAAAAGAGACGACTGAAGAAATAACATACTAATATTAAGACACAACATGGATTTACATGGTAACACACTACCACGAAACACCACTTTTTTTAGGGAAGAAATAAAAACTAAATAGTAAATAAAAAGACTTCTTTCCTTGTTCAACAAGCAACTACTAACTTCAAGACTCTTACTATTATTACTACTACTTCATCATTTTAGAAGATTCCTTGAGCCACACTCTTTTCAATTCCCATCATCTGATGATTTCAAGTAAAGGGTTTCTCCACCATCCCCTGAGCTTCCTCCTCTACCTTCACCACTTCCCATTTCCGGCTTCCCACGCCCAAACTCATGAAACCCACCAGCCTCTCCCTGAAGGATATGTAGACCACTACTTCCTCCTCCTCCGCTGCTTGAACTCATTCCCAGCTGGCTATGGTGCAATTGCTGATGCTGAAGAGTTGCATAAGGCTGCTGTTGCTGTTGCTGCTGCTGAGCATACAACATTGAAGATCTAGCTGCCATTAGAGACTGCTGAGTTACATGTTGCTGTTGTAAATAGTGTGACGCTCCATCTCCTTGAAGCATCCCACCACCAACAGATCCATACTAATAACACAAGTTTTATAAATTTCATTAAACAAATTTTTAAAATTTCTCTTATTTTAACTCTTACCTGGCTATGAACACTTGGTGGCTGAGGCTGAGAATCAGCAATTGCAGCTAAGTACATTAGGTTACGTTGAAGCCTTGCCTGATTCCTGTAACACTCAAGTTCAAACTTATAATCATAAACTTCATATTATTTCAACATAACAAAAAAAAATCGAGAAGATAACATTGCTCTTACTCAGCACACTCGCTAAGCTTTCCAGAGTTTTGAGACTCAACAATCTTCAGAATCAATGACTTGTTCTCGTCCAAGTACTAAAGATTACCAAAAAAATCATCGTTTTCATTAATAAATAGTTAATTAATTAATTATATAAACAAATACGTTACATTATTATTATATTAATTGAAATAAAACTGTTTATAAGGAGACCCCATTACATATATTCGTAACTTATCAAAAGACAAAAACGTTGAAACAACACAAAAGTGTATGAAAGATTTTATTCAAAAAGATTTGAGGACCACACAAAGAACACTGAGATTAGGACTAGATGTCATCTCGGACCACAAAGTATATCTGGTCATGTAAGTAATAAAAGTAACACTTGGACTGGAAATAAAATTACATATAGAGATCTAATGATAACAAATTTAAAGAGGACCACCATATTAACATAAATGGGTTTGTAGTTTTTGCCATCAATGAAAACTTTCAGAAACTCGAATACCAAGACAAAGATGAAACAAGACTCGTGTTCGTTACATGTTTCAAGAAAACTCATAACAGCTACAAAGAATCTTTCTTAAGCTTCTCTTGTTTAGACAAGTCATTAGTAAATAAAAATTAACTAATGAACACCAAATCTTTCTTGACTAGAAAACAAAATCTAATGACATAGTCAAAGAAACTGAAGCTGATACACAATAGGGAAGACCAAAACATCATTTACTGAAACTTAAAACTAATCTATCTATGAAAGAGACATGAAAAAAAATGAAACAAACACAATAATTAAATCAATTTAAATTACACCCATCAATCAAAGATTCTATGACAACAAAAGAAAAGGGTCTCATATAGTTTCATTTCAAAATCAAAGAAACATATAATAAAGAAATATATGAAAAAGTTAAAGAGAAGAAGAAGAAGAAGAAGACCTGCTGGATATGATCAGAGGTGACATTGCTGGGGTAGTAACCAGCCATCATGGGCTGCATCTGCATCAGGTGCTGTTGCATTTCTTTTGCTATTTTATATAAAAACTGATAATATTCTTATTTATTTATATTTAATAAAATCTATATTATCTGTGTGTTTATAGAGACAACCCCCACCACTAAACCTAGAGGAAAAAGAGAAGAGAGAGAAGAAGATTTAATAAGTTTTGTTTGTGTCTCCCTCTAACTCTGTATATAGAAAACTCTTAACTATTGAAGAGATGTGTATCTGTGTAATCTCGCTTTCTCTTCTACACAAAAGTTGTATTGCGTTAAAAGACTGAGAGAGACAGTGAAGTCTCTTAAATAGAGAGAGAGAGAGAGAGACTTTGCTTTCTTGGGTTTTGGGGTTTGGTTTTGTTGGTTTCTTTCTGTCTCATCCTATCTCTGTCCCTGTGAAAGAAGAGGAGGTCACGTGACGACTCATGCTTATTATAGAGACGTGCCACCTTTACATACAATATATATATAATTTTATTACCTTGAAGTTTGAGCCCTAAACGTTATATATCCTTCGTATTTCTTATTTTATATGTATTCATATTATTATTAAATATTAGTGCATGTAGACGTTATATAAAAAAAAAAATTAGTGCATAATAATGATGTAAATGTGTTTCTTCTATTTTATATAAAATGATATAACCCATAAACGGATCTTTAAATTCATATAAAATATTTTTTTACTAATTTAATATTTATTATATATTATTTAAGTAATTCTGGACGAACATAATTTTCCTTCTTATGAACTATTTTAAATTTTTACATAAAATATATAATAANTATTTTTCGAACTTAAAAATGTTTTTATTCTCTCAATCAGAAAACAACATATTAAATACGATAAACTATGAGGTAAATGAAAATTTTAGTGACTACCAAAAAAACATTGGTAGAACCATTTAACTTTGGTTTAAAATTTTAATATTGAGTAGGTTTCCATTTGTTTGAACTTTGAGACAATAATCTTTCTAATATCTAAAAACAAATATTCTAATATAAAATTTGTGAATCCTATCCTAATTTCTTTAAAAATTTAACCCTTTATTATAATACCACTAGATCACCTTGGTATAATATTGAGGACGCTTGACCAAAAGATGAAGATCTCTAAGTTTTCAAATACTTTTGGTAAAATTTAAAAAACTAGTTGGAGTTACTTTATAAGTCCCTTTCATTATTTTATGTTCGAATTCTTGAAGTACGTTTCGGTGGTTGGTAAATTTAAAATGAGTAAGATTCAGGATTATTTATGTGTGGTTATATCAATTCCACGTTAAACTCTCCTAGTAGATTAGTTAAATAATATTAATTAACAATATTAAAATGGATCCGAGATATTCCTTCTGTATATATGAACCACGGAGGCTCAACTTTTAATGTTGAATTATAAGGACAAAAACTATATAGTATTATTAATTAATAAAAAAATTAATCTGCGTGGATAAATTAATTGTTTTCTTTTTCCGATTAATTATGTCTACGAGACAGTAATTAAATTAATAGTGTTTACGTGCAACTATATATATTCTGAATTGGATCTCATTAAACTACAAAATATTATATATATGAACGAGTTGAATTACTTGTTTTTAATATTTTTGTATTTTTTTGTTTTTATAGTAAAATAATTTATTCAGTTTATTCCTATCAAACAATAAAATAAAAAATAAATGTTAATTTATTTTTAACTCTTTATATAGTCTATCGTCTGTTTATTTATCATCCTTTTTTATAACTTTAAACTTAAGTTCATTTGAGGTTGATGTAGAATCTTCATCCACGAAAAAAGTCTAAGTAACATGTAATGATGTAACTATTTTCTTTTTAAAAAAAACATGTAAACTTGTAATACTTGACCTATGTACCGATTAATATGAAAATCCACTAAGATATACATAAAAAAAATCTACTAAGTTATCGTAGGAGAGATAATCCATTTAAAGAAAAAAATATTGTGTGATAGATAATGAAAACTTGTAATAATTGAGAAGATATTTTTATCGTCTTTAATTGAGAAGATATTTTGTGGTTTTAAATACACGAAATTAAGATAAAAAAAATTAAGAGAAAAATAAATGAAAAGGTGGAATCACGTTGAAGAAGAATATGTGCGTCGATGTTTTAAAAACTTTAAAGACCGCTTCTGTCCAAATAATACTTCTTGTCAGTTATGCAGATGTATGACATCATCTCGAGATTCTAACTTTACCCACGCGCTCTTTTCACGCGCTTTCNTTTTGTTTTATTTTCAGAAAAAGTGTAAGAAAGATCTGAAACTGATTTCTTTTTGTGCGAGAAAAATGCATAGTGTAAAACAATTAACGTAGTCATACCAAAAATGTGTTGTATCATATATATTTTACTCAACCTTAATAGATTTGTTTCTGCTATATAATGCCAGGAAAGAACTTGAATATTTTACAGTAAGTGAGCTGTAAGCACGAAAAAGAAACGAGGATGTCACATTTTACATGCAAAGGACCATACAACATAAACTCGGATGTGTCAAACATGTGATGTCCACGTATACGTGTTATGTCTTTTCTTGCCTAAAATTTGGTAATTGTCGGTTTATAGTTAATTAATGAGAAACGTTTAATGGCAAGTGACTGTACTATACTATTGGCTTTTAGTTTCTAATAGAAAACAAGAACAACTTCACCTCATTTTTATTTCTTTCATATATCGAAATGTATCATAGTATTTACATATTTCTCTTTATGTCTGACAAGATATATATATGCCAACGTGCTCTATATTGAATACTATTATCTCATATAACGTTAACCAATTTTTTTCAGTCTATCTCTACATACATGGTTAAAAACTTCTTGTATGATCTTAATTTGATTGAAATAAAGCGAAAAATTTATTGTATATAACATGTTATCAATATGTATTCAGCCCTTGAATTTTAATGACACTCAAATATTTAATGTCTATATTAAGCTAAACTAAAATTATGTAGATATGTTCTGTCGGCATTCAAATTAATGAGTTATTTTTCTTTTACAAAATGAAAATTATAACTTTCGTAGGATTTTTAAAACAAAATATAATTGATCTGTTATCTTAAAGAACGACACGATAAAAGTGCATAGGAGAAAGAAAAAGATAGGAAAATAAAATGTATGCGAATCTAACTTTTAGGTATATATTCGATGCATAAAATAAAACTATGATCGAGCTACTTGTATATTTATATGTTTCTTTTGTTTTTTGACGTCACTCGTAATCTATATCAGTCGGTGATAATATTTATACATTACATATGTGAGTTTCCGTTGGTGTGTTCGTAGGGCCAACTTTGGGCTAATATGTAAAAGCAATAGCTTATTATAAAGTAGTATAATACTATCTAGTATGTATTTTCTAACTATAACATATATACATATAAACTTAGTTTCAGAGTTCTTGAAAGTTGTTGCTCATAATGGTGAATAAAGTTTATTTCTAGTGTGAAAATTAGACATTTTTATTGACTTTTACAAGATCTGTTGGACAAGGTTTCACATTTTAGATTATTGCTACGGGAATGGCCTTTAACCAGAGTATATATGGGTCAACTTAAGCAACATATTTTGCTTAAGTTGACAAATGAGAAAAGCTTACTTTTGTTCTTGTCTTTACCTTTTAATCACTCTTGTGTTTAGTTTAGTTTAGTTTAGTTTAGTTTTAACCATTTTTATGATATAACTGTCTGTCACTAATATAACCTATAGTTATATTATCTTACCATTTATAAAGTGTATAATCTTTGAGGGCATAAAAACAATGACTAGAAAAATAATTTAAAATAGAAGAAAAATTTATACATGTGAGAAATAGAGGAACAATAATTAAGAAATTGGGACCCAAAAGGTTCACATGATCTCTGAAAGTCATGTCCAATCCATCTCTTAAAAATTGCAATAAGGTTGGTTGACATGACTCTTCTTTTTTTTCCTTTGTTTTTTTAGCGACAAGACTCCTCTTTAAAAGTTGATACTAGAACAAGATTCCTATGAAATTTATCTCAAAATAATAATATTATAAAAGCATAAACCAAACTTATCCAGTGGCACTACTCCCAATTTCGAATTCTTTGTATGCGTTGTCTTTGGACTATGATAAACAAACGTTATTTCAAATAATATAATTTTTCAATTACGTTAGAAACATTGTCTCTCATTCAAATACTCACATTTAAATAATAACAAGCATAAAATGAGAGATCCATGACTCCATGTAATATTTTTCCAGTATTAATTTTAATGACATAATTACATTCTCTTAGAGACAGGTTATAATATTATATAATTAAAAAATTCTTAAGGATATCTCAATGAGAAATGGAGAAGTTCTTATTCAATATAATTTTTGAGTTAATTTGCAACATATAAAAAATATTAGAAAACTGACTTTATATCAATTATCAAACTCTATCATACTGTTACATAACAAAAAAAGAGATAAAATATATACTATTTAAACCTCCAAATTATGTAAAATATAGCGTAAAACATTAAATATAATGATAATATTTTTAAACATTTTCTGTTTCATATTAATTATTGTTTTAGGTTTTTTCAAAGAAACCTAACGTTATCATACACAAGAAAATGTAACATATCATGTTTTTTGTAGTTTTTTTGCGTCGCTAAATTTAGCTAACAATTAATGAATAAAATAAAACAATTTTTTAAACGTAAAGAGTTTGAAATCAGATATCATATATAAGTTGGCCCGAGTGTTCTTTGGACGAGGTTAACCCCTAAAAAAGTGTTATCCCAAAAAGGGACTTATCATAGGCCAGTGTAGGGAGACCCTCCCTCTCATTTTCATGCCTCTTTTATCTAACGCATACCCTTATATGTATTATGAGGTTGTGTGTTATTGACCCGACGCTACACAGGTCCACATGCTTGCATTTTTCTACTTTGGTTTTATATTGTAAAATTGTAAAAATTCTCGACGTTTCATGTTAGTTATGTCATGAAGCCATAATTGAGGCCATAATGGACATGTAAATAAGCTTTGTACTTATTAAAGAAAAATCAAAGTAATAATACTATTTTTGTAATAGTAATGATAAAAGAGAAAATATAAAGAGAATGAAATCTTAGGAAACAATGATATGAGAATAGTAGTTAGTAGTTACCATTGAATGATATGGCTTGATTGGTGTATGTGTTTTGTACAACCAACATGTGGATGTGGGTGGGTATGAAGGCATTAATGATTAGTGAGTGACATCAAAATTATTTAGGATCTCTTCAAGGGAACATAACCCTACTTTTCAACCCATTCATCTCCTCTCTTTCACACTTCTTACATCAAATATTTTCTAATTTTTTAAGTTATTGACTTGTAAGTTAATATCTTTATATCTTCTGACCAAAAAAAACAATATTTAACTTTTCTTGTTATCATGAAGTTATTAACAATTTGAATCGATATGATAGATTTGTATATTTCTTATAATTATAATAACCAACTAAATAGCCAAACAAAAAAATTATTCAAATTCAATTTTGATCCTTTAACCCTCTTAACTAAGATCAAGAACTATAAAAGAAAAAACAAGAACCAGAAACTATTCTTGTTCAGTATCTCGATCATGCCTAATTATTCCCAAGAATAATTGAGAAAAAATTAGACAGAGGTTATGATAGGGAGCATGAGAATAAATTCAGTTATTAAAAAAAAAAGAGAAAGGACATAAGATCACATGTCTTTTGACCAAAAAAAAAAGGACATAAGATCACATGCCTTTCATTTCATATCTATTTTGCATGAAGTTAAAGACGTTAATGGGTCCATCGCTCTATCCATCCGTTTGAGATAAAATTTTATTTTATAAACAAAAGTGATGAATATTGTTTCATAAAGATGGACGTTAATGGTGCATGGGCCAGGACTATCACGTGAACAAGAAGATGGAAGCAATATTAAGATTCTCGTACTGGGCTCTTAATCATATATTTTAGGCCCATAATATTTTCTGATTAACACTCTTGGAACCCAATATTAGACAACTATTCACTTGTCAACATGTTTTGAATTATGAATGAGAAATTTTAATTCAAATAGGGTAGCTTGGAAAACTTATAAAACTACCATTTGATGAATTGTCACACATGGCTCGGCTAAACTCGTATGCCTTAACTGTTTAAACATACTTGTGTCGTGGCTGTGTGTGTATGAATAATCTAATTAATATTCATAACAAGCATCATTGGGATAATCCAACTATGAGAGAAAGTTAAATGTTTTTTCCCATAGTGAATAACTCTTCACTTTTTCTCCTTTTGATTATATATAAGAAAGTGTCGACACTTTTTATATCATATGCTCTCACTGTTTCTAATTCAATGATGTTTTAAGGATTTTCTCATTTTTATTTATAAACTAGTACAAACTTTAAATGCAATGATTAAACATAATTAGATTTAGTAGAGTACTAATGGTGATTAATTATTATAATATTTTTTTAGAAAGAAAATATAGAAGTATATTTGAAAACAATGATTATTGTTTTTAATTTACATAAAACCTAGTAAACGATCAATATATTAAAATCAGAAGAAAGTATATAATTTCTTTATATAATACATATTGGTTTTGGCTCTCGGTTGGCAAGAATCAAATCGGGTGATGACTTGTGTAAACTCGATACATAAGTCAAAGAAACGCACAAAGCAAAATGTGCTTTCTTTTGGTCAAATATTTTCATCACTTCAAAATCTCAAAATTTGGCGTCTATCAAGAAGAATAAAAATATTAAAAACATCGAATCTCAGCCACAATATATAAAACATTTTAATAACAAAAGTTGTAGAAAATGTTAAAAGGTAGAGACAAGAGGAGCCAAAGCAAGATTATAAAATCTGAAGAGTTAGGTTGAAGTGTGTTATTTCCCGTGTCGGCGTTCAACATTTACGACTCGAATTTAAAAGCGAGACAAAAGGTAAAGACGATTCACGTGTTCTTAGAGTATGTTTTATTTTAGGCGACAATTAGTTCTATTCAAATTTGTCGACACATATAATTAACATGAAAGAGGTAAAGTGATCTTGTTGATAACTGATAAGGGTTGGTGTTATTATTCAACTAAAACATAAGAATAAGAATCTTATTTTGTAATTGCATTAAGATCTATTGTTATTGGTTTAAATAATTCCTCCTACTGTTTTGGATAAAAATAAAATACAATTTATCAAAATAAATACAATTCATTTTTAGCTGAACAACTTTGAATGCATAAACAAGATAATCTGAAAAAATCAGAATATTACTTAGTACATTTTCATTGATGGTTACGAATTTTTTCAAAAAAAAAGTAAATGGTTTTTAATTATATTATTATTGTATATGTAGACAGGAGTAGCCTTATGAAAAAGCTATTGGACTTAGAAACAGAAAAAGCTGTTAAATGAAAAAGCAGTCAAAAGTAATTAACATTACCAAAAAAAACAAAAGACAGAGCCCATAAATATCCAACAACTTAACAAACGAACGAACACACAGTTCCAAAACAGTCTCCCCACAAAAATAGAATCATTTCTTTGTTTTCTTGGGAGGGAGAGAGAGACCTTAAAAGACAAATCTTCCTTTCTTGTCTGGAAATTATCCTCACGTCAGATTTTGGAAATCAGGCTCAAGCAATAATAATTCTTCATTCAGACAAGATCTGTAAGAATATTATCTCATTGTAACTTTGATTTTCAAAACATTTTATTTTCTCATTTGGAAACGTTTTTAGTAGATAGATGTCTCTGGTTTTATATGAATTTTGATGGCTCTGAATTATCTTTCTTCCTTAGTTTCTAATTCTGACCATTTTCATATAAACACTAAAACAAATCTGGTTTTTGTGAAATTCAAAAAAAGAGAGATAAAAGACTAATATGAAAATTCTGTGTATATTTTATAGAAAATTAAAACAGATTGAAATATTTAGCATTTTTCATTAATAATTATAGGATTTTGTGCATAATTAAATTAATAACCTTATTATAATTTTTTGGGTGAAATATGGTAGTAGTTGGAATGGCAAAAGAAGTTGTTGGGTTGGTGAGTACCGATGCATCTAATGAAAGGGTTCAGGGGATATCTACAGAAGAAGATTTTGAGGTTAATGAATGCACAGAACTAAACTCTCTTTCTAAGAATCATAAATCTTTGTATAAAGAGAGATTGTAATTGATTGATATATCATATATGAATTGGTTTTGACAATTTTTGTTTTTCATTATATTAGAATGATATGAACAAGAAGCATTTGGATGAAGAAGATGACTGTTCTGTTGCTTCAACGTTAAAGAATGCTAAGTCTAAAGTAACTCATGGTACCGCTCCACGATTTAGGAGTGCTCAACGTGCTGAGAAACGTAAAGAGGTGTGACTTTAATTGTGTTTACATAAACTCATATAAGTTATATTTTTGTTGTTTCTCACTTATTTGGAATTGTATTTTGTGGGTTTAGTATTACCAAAAGCTTGAAGAGAAACACCAAGCCCTAGAAGCTGAAAGAATCGAGCTCGAACAAAGGCAAAAGGCAAGAAACATTTTAGTAAACTAAAATCAAGAAATGTATTCTGAAAATTATAATAATTATGTAGGAAGAACAAGAAGCAGCCATTAAACAACTTAGAAAAAACTTAAAGTTTAAAGCTAATCCTGTTCCTGACTTCTATTACAAAGGGCCTCCTGTGAAACCAGAGCTCAAGAAGGTATTATTATTATAAGTTCATCTTTGATATGATTCATTCACATCTTTCTTGTGTGACAAGCAAACTTATGTTCAACGACTATTATATATAGTTTCCTCTCACACGTCCTAATGCACCAAAACTCAATCTGTCTCGGAGAAAGAGTTGTGGCGATGCGACTAGCTCTTCTGGTGAAGACAACTCGAAGTCAGTTTCTACAAAGAACAGCCACAACTCTCAAGAAGCTTCCATGACCTAATTTGATTAAACCGGAAAAAGAAATCTAAACCAAACCAAACATTTTTTATTTCCATTTTTTATTGTGATTTTAATTTCTTTTACGTATGTATGTACTTGATTTCCCTGTCAGTTTAAGTAACGTTAAAATATGAAATTGTATATTGTTTTAAGTATTGAGGAGTCTTAGATCTTAAGTTTGCATCCATTATATTTGGTAATTGATTTGATTGGAATAAATAATACGTTTGTTACAATTTCAGAGTTAATTACAAAACATGATAATTCTGATGTCACTGCCATCGTTTTCTTCAACCACAAGAAAGAGTTAGGTTTATAAGTTTGTTCATGTAAGAAACCTTCTTAATGTAGAAGGGACTTGAAGATTCAATCTTAAAGAGTTTGCCATTGTTTTTGCATGATTATCTTTAAGTAGGGTTTGTGTACTAACCACTAATTAGAGAGAACCAGAGGAACCAAAACATATCAACTACATAAGTTTTTAACAGTTGTTCACCAAAGCCAAACTTACTTAATCAACATCTCATACAAACCCAAGTGTAATGCAAGAGAATTCGAGTTAACGAAACAGAATATACAATTGAAGATCACAGCTAACAAAGCCGGTTTAATCAATCTAGGTTTGAGCTGATTGAGAAGAGAGTATCCTTGAATGATTATGCTCACCTTCATAAGTAACAATTAACATAGAAGTTTCATCTACACATCGTTCGACATGTTTCCTCGCTGGACAACCTCGTACGCTACTGCATTTATAGTAACCCCTACAACAAACAACATGATGCAAAACATCAAAACATGTCTTAAAAGCTTTTGTTTTTTGTAATGTTTGTTTTTCACCTAGGATGAGGAGAACCCTTTATTGGCTTCTGTCCGTATTTTCGCCATGAATACTCATCAGGAGGTATATCAGCAATCTTGTTACTAATTGCAGGTACTTTGATCGATCGTTTCACTCTTAGTTTCCTATAAAACAACAAACAAAATCGAATTAAACAAGCTCTATGTGACATTTCACTCAATGAAGAAGAACAAGCCAAAACACCTTTTCTTGGAACAATGACATTTGCTTTTACTTCCACATTTCAAACTACCAGAGCAACTAGTTCTCCTTGAATGCTGTGATATATGATTGGATCCTTGAGGTAATCCAATCAAATGAAAAGAGTTTCTATCGTAATCAGCTACACTACCATCCATACTAAGAGAAGAAACAAAAGATCTTGATCCATTTGACATACTTGGTGAATAACAACTACTACTACCACCAATAGACCTATCAAACATCAGATTCAAACCACTATTGCTTCTTGAGTAGACTCCTTGCTGGTGGTTATGAATAAACTGATAAGGTTTTGGATCAACAGGTCGAAAAGTAGGTGGCTTTAGCTCAAGAAATGACTTGTCAACACACATTTTCTGGTTAAGCAACATCAATGGAGGATGATGAACTCGTTTCTTTATTGGGTTAGTTTCAACATAACAAGTAGGTGGCACAATCTGAAGAGGCTTTGGTGCTAGAACTGGAATAGGACAACAAGTTACAGCATTGTTATTACTGGAAATAGGACTTTCCAAAAACATGTGTTGAGGTAACAAAGAAGCATTGAACTTGAAGTTGTTGTTTTTGAGTGTCTTAATCTTTCTTTGACCTAACCCTTTGCTTAAAAGAGAAGAGACTCTTTTGAACTTGGAAACTGCTTGTCTTGTTTCAACCATTATGGATTTAGAATTATTGGTTTGTTGTAATAAGAGATTCAACACTCCATGGCAGTTTTCTACTGCTGCTTTGTTTGCAGCTTCAACTTCTTCCGTTTTCATTCTAACACAACAAAAGAAAACTTATTTTTCCTGACACCCAAATCTTTGAGAAATAAGGAGATTAAAAAGAGACAAAATTTAAGGAGAATCACAAAAAAAAAATTCAAAATCAATATGAATCCATTTGATTGGCCATGATAACATCAACACTAAAAATCCTTTTTGAGAAAAAAAAAGAAAAGAATCATCATGTTCTATAACCCAAACATTGAACTCTAAACTGTTTAGGGTTTAAAGGTGAGATCTTTTCGTGAAGTGAAATAAGAAAAGAATGAACTCATGAACAATAAATCTCCCAGAAATTAAGGGTTAAAATTAGAAAACAGACAAAAGAAACAGAAGCGTACTTGCTTTCTCTGTCTTAGAAGAAGAGGTTCTATCACAGTTTCACTAATATTCCATCACACCCAATAAAATACAATGTTTTTTTTTTTTTTTTGGTAATTTGTCAATATGAAAAAAATATAATATAAAATATAAAAAAGCAATGCTTATTGGTTCGAGAAAGGTAAGAGAAGAGAGAAGTGGAGTTTAGGTGTCTTCAGAGATGGTCGTCACTGTCAGAAGGAGGGAGAAAAAACAGTCTTCTGTAAAATATTTCATGGTGGATCCCACTGCTGGACCCACTTTGCATCTTATTCTTTTTATAAATGAAAATTAATGTGTAAATAAATTTGAATTAATAAATATTATTGGCAAATATAGTTTTAATATTTTGGTATTTTATGAAAAATAGTAAATAATATTTTACATTATAATCTGCTAATCTAAACTATCAGTAAGAAGATAACAAATATAATTATCTTATATTTTTTTTTTTTAAATTGTGGCACTTTTAGAAGAGAAAAAAACTATTATACACATATAACTTTTCTCCGTAAATATTTTACATCATACAAATTTATGTTGGAATTGTCTTTACTCTTTAGATTTAATATGAACCAAATAATCTAATTATCTTTTCCAACGAAATTATTTTATATAAGCTGTAATTTTATTAAAAATGTTGTCAATGATGGGACCATGTTGGACCTCTGTATTCGTGATAATCTCGAGCATGTAACTTGAAAAAAGGGACGGCTCAAATTGAAACACATGGACACATCTCTCTCGTTATACGTGTACACTGGAATGTTGACTGAGCATGCAATGCAATGTTGTCTGTTTCTTGTCTTATCTCGAAAATGGAAACTTTCAATTTCTCTATAATGTAAACTAATTAAAAAAACTTACGTAACAGAACTAGTAAATTAAACTTGCTGTTAAAAGAGATAGTAACTAAATTTCAAAACTAGTAGTAAAACTCTTAAGTTCTCAACATCTATCGTGATAAATTAGTAGTGTTTACATTGTAATTAAAACAAAAGGTTGAGATAACCCATACAAATATTTAATATTCAAAAGCAAAGAAGACCCAACATGTTTGAGCACCGACGGGTGTTTTCCCGCGTTTATTAACACACGAAACATACTACATTTGATTAATTTCGAAATTAAGTAAAACAAGAATTGATAAAAAGTGGGACCCAAAATGAGACATAGTTGACCTGGCAGACATGTAAAAGAACTGTTTGTTTCTTCACTTCACAAGACTGTCTTAGGAAAAAAACATCTTAGTTCATGTAAGAACTTATATTTGCTAATTGCTAGCTTCGATTTTATTCATTCATAACGTTCGTGTAAAAACTCATATTTGCTAAGATATAATGTTAAATCCTTGATCAGAGTTCATAAATTTAGTTCTATTTTATGTTAAAAAAATCTTATATAGTTACATTCTTTTGAGATATGTATATAGCTAGCATAAGAGATATAATTTTACACTTTTTCTATTTGTATATCTTTTGCTTTATTAAAAAAGTAAAAATCCAACTTTTGTGTAGTCCAAAGCAATGTATTACTATATGCGATTTTTTGTCGTTATATAATTCGTCTTCTAAGAGTTAGGTCGAGTAGGCATGGCGCCATGACCGATTCCTTCACGTCAAACTTTCACACCATCCAACTCCATTGTCTTTTAAAATATCCTTTTTATTTTTTTAATAATTGTGCATTATGTACAAATACATCATTCCACTAGGATTCTCGAAACCGTCAAAAAAGATTAGGAGCAAAAGCCAAAAAGGAAATCGATGATTTGGTTGACAATATAATCATGAAGCTTTTCTCTTGTACCCTTTTTTTAAATTTGGATTTCGTATCAAACCCACGATGCTTATCGATCATTTCATTGATTTTACTCGTGTCTAATCATATAACATATGCATGTGCAACTTTAATAATGACTAGCGTGTGCCCAATCGCCAAATCAGTTGTATTTTTTTTTGGAAGAAACTATATAATAACCTATAAAACATGTGAAAATTTGTGTTCATAAAGAACCAGGGAAAAATATTGCAAGGTATTTATTTATAAGCAAATATATTACAAGAAGTAAATTTTCGAATTTGTGGAGTTTGATTAACTATAGTTAAAACTATAATTACTTGTCAGTGGTGATAGTAGTGGGTTATTCCACATACATTACGAATGACTTTGATGATTCTATAAAACTAACGACAAATTACAACAAATTTTGATTTTAGAATGCCCAATTCTATTTTGTTTTTTAAAGACTATGAAATGCTATATACTATACCCAGACAAAAAAACATATGTAATATTATTATACCTTGGATGATTGTCTAATAAAGAAACTTGGCATAAAAAAAAAAGAAGAAAAAGAGGAAGAAAATAAAGAAAAAATTGGCATAATATATGATTTCGATAGCATCGTCCACTTTGGTAAGTGACCTTTCCACGTCCATTATGGAATGTGAATGTGAATGTGATGCCAACAAACAATTATTGATCTTTTACTATATATCCTACATTATTATTATTATTATTATTATTATTATTATTATTATTATTATTATTATTATTATTATTATTATTATTATTATTATTATTATTATTATTATTATTATTATTATT
>KE157061.1:41109-67767 GCA_000411055.1 Leavenworthia alabamica
CAGGAGCAAAACCAAAGCTTTGAATTTCTTATAAAAGAGGTCACAAAGTTTCTTCAACGAAAGAGCCCTTACTTGCATCACAAGGTTGTTCCTCAACTACTAGTTTAAAAACCCTACCTTGCATTAGAAGCCACCTATCAAAGTTATTTAAAATGGTGCGAAGAAGAGAAGGTCTTACCTTACCAATCTCATCGTCATCGCCATCGCTTCCCGAATCACTACCTGATAAACCAATGGCTCCACTCGCCTCACAGAAGCCAAAACAAAGGTTATCAAAGCAACTATCAATGCGTGAAACACCACGAGATGTTGCTTGGGAAAGAAGGCGTCGTCAAATGTTAAAAATTCAGGAGAAGAAGCAAAAAGCCATCTCCGAGAACGAAAATGATCAGCCGAATCTAACTGATGAAGACTTAAGAGAGCTTAAAGGGTCAATCGAACTAGGGTTTGGTTTCAATGAAGAAGCTGGACAAAAGCTTTGCAATACATTACCAGCATTAGATCTTTACTTTGCAGTTAATAGGCAGTTTTCGCCTCTTCCTTCGCCTAGTAGCAGCCGTAGTAGCTATGGAGGAGATGGCTCCTTGTCTTCTACATATACTTCCTCAAGCAGCATACCTTGTAGCCCAAAAACTGACTCAGATTCATTAAAGATCTTATCCCCTGGTAAAACAAACTTCCATTTGATCTTCTTATAAATATTGATTTTGATCCATATAAATATGCATAGACCAATCATTGTAATGCAGGGGACAATCCTCAACAGGTGAAACAAAGATTAAGGCATTGGGCACAAGCTGTTGCATGTTCTCTGATGCAATCTCAGTGATGAGTCTATATGTTGTAACTCTTTTAAGTTTCAACTTAAAGCACTTCTCTTTTTTTTACTTTTAAAAAAAAAAACTTGTGTGGGTGAAATAGGACAGAGCAAGAATCCTACTAAGTAGGATCTCTCTGAAAGAGGGAAAAGAAAATTTTGGAGAAAAAAAAATAGAGAGAGTAAGAGATTGCAGCTCTTTCTACATAATTATGCAAAGGGAACAAAATGAAACAATGAAGCCCTTTCTTATTTATGTACATTATGCATACAAACTTCTAATATAAGGTTGTGGATTTCATTTTATTTTATTTTATTTGATAGTTTGAGTAGACGCGGTCGAAATAATGGTCGTGTTCATAGACATGGAAGATATGGATGTTGTTTGTCCTGGTATAATATTTATAAACAAAAAAAAATAACTCAATGATTAATTAATCTGATTTAACAAAATCGCCGCTAAACTCTACAGCGATTAGACGGTCAACTTTTATAACACTCAGTTCAAAACAGAGACCATACACTATTGTTTTACTCCCAACCCTAAAAGTTAAACCTTTATCGCCGGAGAAACAAAAATCTTCATCATCGTCTGCTGTTTCTTACGCACATCGCCGTCAATTACATCCTCACAGTCACAGGTAAAGCTTCGTACACTAATCGTACTTACTCTGTTGCTACATTCAAGTCTCTTATCTCTTTTCCTCTATTGTAGATCTCTAAGGACATGGCGATTTCCAAAGATCTATATCCATCTCAGGAAGATCTCTTATACGAAGAAGAGATTCTACGGAATCCATTTAGCTTAAAGCTATGGTGGAGGTATTTGATTGCTAAAGCTGAATCTCCGTTTAAGAAACGATTCATTATCTATGAGAGAGCTCTTAAAGCTCTTCCTGGAAGCTATAAACTATGGTATGCTTATCTTAGAGAACGTCTCGATATCGTTAGGAATCTACCTGTTACTCATCCTCTGTATGATTCTCTTAACAATACTTTTGAAAGAGCTCTTGTTACTATGCATAAGATGCCTAGGATTTGGGTTATGTATCTTCAGACTCTTACTGTTCAGAAATTGATTACTCGGACTCGTAGAACATTTGATCGTGCGCTTTGTGCTTTGCCTGTTACACAACATGATAGGATTTGGGAACCGTATCTTGTGTTTGTGAGTCAAGATGGGGTTCCTATTGAGACTTCACTTCGGGTTTATAGAAGGTATCTTATGTATGATCCTAGTCATATTGAGGAATATATTGAGTTTCTTGTCAAGTCAGAGCGTTGGCAAGAGTCTGCTGAGAGATTGGCTTCTGTGTTGAATGATGATAAGTTTTTTTCTATTAAAGGGAAGACTAAGCATAAACTGTGGATGGAGTTGTGTGAGCTTCTTGTGCACCGTGCGAATGTTATTTCAGGTCTTAATGTTGATGCTATTATTAGAGGAGGTATTAGGAAGTTTACGGATGAAGTTGGAATGTTGTGGACTTCTCTTGCGGATTATTATATTAGGAAGAATTTGCTGGAGAAAGCTAGGGATATTTATGAGGAGGGTATGATGAAGGTGGTTACTGTGAGAGATTTTAGTGTTATATTTGATGTTTATTCAAGATTTGAGGAAAGTACTGTTGCAAAAAGGATGGAGATGATGAGCTCAAGTGATGAAGAAGATGAGAATGAAGAAAATGGTGTAGAGGATGATGATGAGGAGGATGTCCGTCTCAATTTTTCTCTATCGGTTAAAGAACTGCAGAGGAAGATACTGAATGGGTTTTGGTTGAACGATGATAATGATGTTGATCTGAGATTAGCTCGCTTGGAAGAATTGATGAACAGAAGACCTGCACTAGCAAATAGTGTGCTCCTTAGGCAAAATCCACACAATGTTGAACAGTGGCATCGTAGGGTCAAAATATTTGAGGGAAACGCGGCAAAGCAGATTCTCACATACACAGAAGCAGTGAGGACTGTGGATCCTATGAAAGCAGTTGGGAAGCCTCACACGTTGTGGGTTGCTTTTGCGAAGTTGTATGAAAACCACAAAGACCTGGTCAATACAAGAGTGATTTTTGACAAGGCAGTTCAGGTAAACTACAAAAACATAGACCATCTAGCCAGTGTGTGGTGTGAGTGGGCTGAGATGGAGTTGAGACACAAGAATTTCAAAGGAGCATTAGAGTTGATGAGGCGTGCTACAGCTGTACCGACAGTAGAAGTTAGACGGAGAGTTGCTGCTGATGGTAATGAACCAGTCCAGATGAAGCTGCATAAATCCTTGAGGCTTTGGTCCTTTTATGTTGATTTGGAGGAAAGCTTGGAGACATTAGAATCCACAAGAGCAGTGTATGAAAAAATATTGGATTTGAGAATAGCTACACCTCAGATTATATTGAATTATGCTTTCCTTCTTGAGGAAAATAAGTACTTCGAAGATGCTTTCAAGGTCTATGAAAGGGGTGTCAAGATATTCAAGTATCCTCATGTGAAAGACATCTGGGTAACTTATCTTACCAAGTTTGTCAAGAGATATGGGAAGGCAAAGCTGGAGCGGGCAAGAGAGTTGTTTGAGCATGCTGTTTCAATGGTAAGCGTAAGCTCATCTATCCTTTTACTTATGCTGGTTTAAATGCTGCTCAGAGAACTTGTCTTACTGATGTCGTAAAATTGTGGTGATCTAATTTGTCTTTAATCTTTTCGTTCAGGCTCCATCTGATGCTGTCAGGACCTTATACCTTCAGTATGCTAAGCTAGAAGAAGATTATGGTCTGGCCAAGCGAGCCATGAAGGTTTATGAGGAAGCCACTAAAAAGGTTCCAGAAGGCCAGAAGCTTGAGATGTATGAGATATACATTTCTCGTGCAGCAGAGATATTTGGTGTACCCAGAACAAGGGAAATATATGAGCAAGCAATAGAATCTGGGCTTCCACACAAGGATGTGAAGATCATGTGCATAAAATTCGCAGAGCTGGAGAGAAGCTTGGGAGAAATTGATCGTGCTCGTGCACTCTACAAATTTGCCTCTCAGTTTGCAGATCCCAGATCAGACCCAGAGTTCTGGAACAAGTGGCATGAGTTCGAGGTTCAGCATGGGAATGAAGACACATACAGAGAAATGCTTCGCATCAAGCGAAGTGTTTCCGCAAGCTACAGTCAGGTTAGATCTTTGATTCCTTTGGTTAAACATAATACATCATTTCTCATCTCACGAAGCAACTTTTTATTTGATTGTTTCAGACTCATTTCATTCTACCAGAAAACATGATGCAAAAGGACAAGATGGTAGATGTGGAAGAAGCCAAAGACGAGCTAAAGAAAGCAGGTCTAGCCGAAGACGAAATGGCAGCTTTAGAGAGGCAGCTCTTGACAACAACATCAATGACCACAGATGGAGTAAAAGATGGTGGAAGAAGAGTTGGGTTTGTGAGTGCAGGAGTCATCGCACAGTCTGGTGAAAATGAAGGGAAACAGGTGACAGGGAATAAAGAAGACATTGAGCTTCCTGACGAAATTGATGATGAATCTGATGGAGAAGACGAAGTAGAGATCTCTCAGAAAGAAGTACCTGCTGCTGTATTTGGAGGACTTGCTAGAAAGAGAGATGAAGACAACGAAGAAGCTAGTGAGAATGGTGCAGCTAAGAAACTGGGTGCATTAGAGAGAATAAAGAGACAGAAGCTTATGCAATGAACAAGTTATCATCATTACTCATTACAAATTGTTGTAGCTACATAAAAAAAGTAAACACTAAAGTCTCATCATTAATCATACATTCTCCTTTGAGCTTGAAGGAACCTCTGTTTTCTCTTCTTCTTTCTTGCTCATTGCTACCGGAGAAGATGAGGCAGGAGCAGAATCTTCAGGTTCTGTCTTAAGCTCAGACTCGAACTCTTTTGCAGCCTGTATTACACCAAAAAAACCCACACAAGGCTTTATCAATCCAATACTCAAATCATATTGGCAGAGTAACCTACATAACATGTATAGTTTCTATATTATAGAACAAAGTTATACCTACTCAATTTCTAATCTTTGTATAAAAAATCCACACAAATCCTTATGAGACCTTTTTGTAAAAATTTATAAATATAATCAACACATGAATTAGCATAAGAAACTCTATAACTGGATAAACTTTAAATCATCTTCTTTGATTCAATTGAAGAACCCAATCAATTCATAGCAACAAAATAGAATTAAAAAACCTGTTGAAAGCTCTTGACGGTTTTGCCAATACTCTTGCCAATCTCAGGAAGCTTCTTAGGTCCAAAAAGCAAAGCAGCGACGCCAGCAATCACAGCAAGCTCAGGCACACCGAGACCAAACAGAGCATTACAAGTGAGTGTCTTTCGCCTAGGTTCTGGTCGGATTCTCGCCACCAAAGAACGGGTATTTGGTCGGGTCGGTAGAGTGAAACAATTGGAGAATAAAGAAGAGCGAGATGATGATAGAGTTAGTGAAACTGGTGGTGGAGATGATAGAGTCGCAACAGATGTCGCCATTACTGCTTCTATTTTTCTAATTTTCTTCTGGTTCTAAAGCTATCTGTGTTTTTCTTTATCAAAGTAAATCCTCCACTTGAAAGAGTGTCTCCAAAACACACCACGATCAAATCAGATGGGCTTTGAAGAAGTAAGGCCCGTTCAACATTAAAAGCCTGTTAAAATAAAGACTCTGTTGCAGACAGAGACTTCCCCTGCTTTAACGTTACAAGTTTGCAACGGTGAAAAATGCAAACAATCTGGAAACGGTTTCATATTTTTAAATATAATCTTGCAAGTGGTATTAGTCTGGAAACTAGATGTTCAACACAAACGATCAAAGAGGTAAGAAAATTAAACATAATCTCAAAACAATTCATTACAGAACATATAATATTAGTCTGAATCTCTCACTGTTACAAATCAAGATTCTTCTGAGCAAGTTACTGATCTCCAACACTTCGAATACGTTTCTGTAGATGTTCCAAGCTCGCAACTCTAGTCATCGAAGCTGTTCTGTTTATCTTACACCCGACCAAACCCTTGCTTTTGTTACCCAAGCTTGTTTCTTGGTTACTTGTGTCTATAGAATTAGATGTATCTGATAGAGAAAGAGAGAAACTTGAAACAACCTGAGGCATAGTGTGGATCATTGGATTAAAACCTGTGATTCTCTTCACTGTCTCCTCAGCCATTTTCACCTACAAAAAAAAGAAACATGTTTTCAACAATCTTACAAAACTATGAGTTTAAGTGAGTTTTGGTTTTACCTTTGCTCGTAGTGTCTCAATATTGGCTTTTAAAACTCTGTTTTCTACAGTTGCATTATTGAATGTTTGAGTTACATCAGTGAGACCCTTCAAGAGGTTTGAATTCTCAACACGAAGCTGTGAAACCTAAAGGAGATAGAGATTGTAACACAAGTGAGTTAACAAAGGTTAAGGAGAAAGAGACAAGATTAAGAAAAAAACATACTTGTGTCTCTAGCTCACTTAAGTGTGCTTGCTTTCTTCTTCTGGATCTTCTAGCTGATTCTCTATTAGAAAGCATCCTGTAAATAAACAAAACAAATATTAGTTTAAACCAAATTTTTTGTTTTGTTAGATATTAAATAGATGTAAATTTATTTACCTTCTGACACGTTTAACATTGGTAGGGTTCATATTAGTTTCACCATCAGCTTCTTCATCATCACCAGATAGCTCAGATCCACTTGTTATAACACTGCTCATCTTTGGTGTAGCTGAAAATAAATAAATAAAACATAAAGAATTATCAAGAACATCTCATTTTATGAATAAAAAACCTTTGGAAGAAGCTCGAGAGCCTTGTTCTGATGTAGTAGTAGTAGTAGATGTATTGGATCCATTCTCAGATCTACCAGAAGTATCCTGAGGTTTGATGAAAGATCCCTATCAAGATTTCAATATTAATACCACATATCAAAACAGAGTAAATTATCTTTGGATTATTCAAAAAAGAAAAATATTTTTATGGAAATTAACTTCAGACACAAATTGAAAGTTCACAAATTCAAATATTTTTAATAATTAGCAAAAAAAACAAATTTGGAAACTAAAGATACAATTAAAAATAATAATAAAATAAATAAAAGAGTTGAGCAAAGATCATTTTTTTTACCCTTTTCATGGCAACAGCAGCACAAGCTAAATTGAGTTTACTCTTAAGAAACTCTCTATATTCTTCAGAATCAACTGGAACATTCGGAGAAATATCTCCGGTTCCGGTAACGGGAACACCACACGCCGTCGCAGCTTCTCCGGTACTGGCTGTGGCTTCTTGTATGAAGCTATGAAATGCCCTCTCAGATTCACTACGATTCATCAACGTCGTTCCATTCGATAACGCCGGCCAAAGATCTTTGCCGGAGATTTCTTCGACGGAGAAAACTTTTTCCATTTTTTTTATAATAAGATTATATTGTTGCAGTTCCTTCTTATCCGATTGGGCAGTCTTTGCATTTTAATAATATGTTCTTTTTCAACTTTATTTTTATTTTATAAGATATTATAATTATTAGTATTACCACTTATGGTCCCGACAAGAATTGTGTATTCCCATTTACACCACAATCTTTTGATTGTGTTCTATATAGTCATTACTTAGTTAAGACTATATAGAAACATTACTTCATATTTTTTCTATATAGTAACTATATATAAAAATGTGTATAATCAATATTTTTAAAATGATCTTGATTCCATTTTTTGGAACCGGGAAGTAAGGGTTAAGGAGTTATATATTACTAAAATAAATAATGGTATAAACAATGAAAACATAAAGACTATGAGGAGCTTAAAGTAATATTATTGATTCTACTACCAACCTACACGTTAATATGTGTTTATGCCTTGTTGGATTTTGATAAGTTTTCCAACGCTTTTTGAGGTCAAATCCAAGTCATACTGACGTGGCAAAGGGGTATTTTAGTCAATATGAAAGTTTTGCTTCGTTAGAAAATTTAAATAGTCGTTAATGTTTTTGTAACATACTTCGTAGGTCCATTTAATATTGCCATTTGCATTTTAGTTTTTTTTTTTATATATATAGATTTTACAAAGTAGAGAGATCCTAAAGAGAGTTTTTTTTTTTTGGTGAAGTTAGAGAAATGTAAAACTTGTCATATGTTTGGATAAGAATGAAAGAATCTATCAAAGTTCAAGTTGCATATTTTTTCCAGGGTCCATTGATTTTTGCATTATGTAGACACTTGTGTCAAACTTCTTATCTAAGAAAATATAATGTGAAAAAAAATCATAACACAATTTAAAGTTTTGATATACATTATTTTTAATTTTTCTACTATTTACGATAATTATATAACACAAATTTTATTAGATAAATAATTATATATGGATGGCATTTTTTGAATAGACAAACTTTTTTTGCATTTGGCTATAGAAAATCAAATCTATAATAACTATATTATCTGAAATTATTTTTTAAATACAATAAATTATATAAAAATATATTGTTGATCCACTAGGTGTAGAAAGAAATATGTAAATATAGTTTTGATAATGTTTTAATACAATTATCGCTATTATATATCAATCACAACATATTTTTTTTTGCTTATGAGTCTATTTCTTACACTTGTGCACTCTTATGTGATGATGGCTTATCCCAAATAAATGAGATACGCAGATTGGTCAGTGGGATGTCTTAATGGGCCAACGTGAAACATGATGGATCATTCAATTTGGATATAGTAGGCCCCATTAGACTCCATGGACCCCCTCCTTTAGAAACCACATGAAATATTTTCAACGAAATATTTGAATGTTTTTATTGGTCCGTAATGTTTGGACTGTTTAAATACTAATATTTATACGTTTTCTTGTGGATATGATTTATATCATTGACAATGGCCGTCCACTTGGTGACAAAGTTTCCGGACATGGTCCATATTCCAATATTAGTCTTCTCTTCTCTTCTTCAAGATAATACCTTTTGAACTAAAAGTCTTAATTTATAATTTAATGTTTTTTCTAATATTTACAAAAACTAATGTCACCGATGACTTGCTATTTGAATAATTCAAAATCTAAAGAACTGTCCGGAATATATTCAATATTTTAGTTAAAATACTTAAAAAGTGTCAGAAAATATATTATTATTCAAATATTTGGATCTTAAATTTAATCCTTATCCAAACTAGCGAAAGCTAGATAATGACTTTAGATATTCCAAGTAAAATGGCTATAATAATATTAATTTACATATTTAATTATTTGATTTGTTTTATAAAATTATTTTAATTTATTTGAGGGTGTTTGTTCTCTTAATCTTTGATTTTTTTTTTAATTTTATTCAAATATATAATTATTTCATCTAGTGTAAATATTCAAATATAGGAAAATTGGTTTATATAAGATTTTAAAACTCTGTAATACTATATACAAAACAAATATTTGTTCTAGATGAGCTTTTACTTTTGGATATGAGTTATGAGATCCATAACAAGTTTTGCAGCCCAATCTAGTTCCATTTTAGCAAAAGCCCATAATGGCACTACCGTAATAAATCTAAAACAGCAAGCCTTAAATATTAACGTTTGTGAGCCAGTCAACATATTTCCTAAATTTCTGTTGACTTAGGAAAAAGACAAAACTGTGGTTTCTTTCTTCTGTCACCTAACCTCTTTGTCTCTGGTCCAAGTTCTCTGTCTCGGTCAAAAATGTCGAACGCGGGATTAACGATCTTCGACGGTGCAGTGCTAAGATCCATCGATCTCAACCTTCAAGAGCTTGAACGTGGCGTTACCGGAGACCAGCTTCTAGAAATCTCTGAATCAAAGGTTTCTGAATCTCTCTCTGGACTCTCGTTACCACCACATCTCAAACAAACAGCGATCTCCAAAGTCTCCGAAGGAGATGACGTCAGTTTCAGGCGTACAGAGTTCACTAAAGAACAAGCATCTGAGAAACTCGGAGTATTCATCAACACCATTGCTGATGTTCTTAAAGGTACTGTATATAAGTAGATAAACATTTGTGTTCTCTAATTGATGTTTAATCATGGAGGTTTTAGTATATCTATGGATTGAGTTTGATGGAGATGATTTATAAACAGAGAGTCCAATTGTGGTGTCAATTCTTGATGGGAGTACATTGAAGTTGTTTTTGGAGGATGAAGATGATTTTGCAATGTTGGCTGAGAATTTATTCACTGATTTAGATGAAGAAGAAGATAAAGGAAAGCTTCCTAAGAACAATATAAGAAAAGCTCTTGTTCATATGGGTGTTGAGATGGGTGTTCCTCCACTCTCAGGTTTTGTTCTTTCTTTATACTTTTGCCTTATACAAGTTTCTATCATGTTCAACTGTCTATTTTCATAATCTATTATCACCAAATTGTGTAACCATTATTCAAGTTCTTAGATTACTTTTGGAAACTTTGTGTTTGGTCTTAGATGTTACATAAATATTTCACTAGTTACCATAGCATAGTAGTTCAACTGGTAAAGACTTGTCTAAGTCGTCAGTTCGAGTCACGACCTACTAGAGATGAATATAAGTTTGTGTGGTTGTTTTTAACAATGTTTGTTTTTGGATCAGAGTTTCCCATTTTAGATGATATAATTAAGAAGCATGATGCTGATGGTGATGAAGAGCTTGGACAAGCACAATTTGCAGAACTACTACAACCAGTTCTACAAGAAATAGCAAATGTCTTACATGAGAAACCTATAACCATTATTCAAAACGTCGAGATTTTCAACGGATCAAGCCTTCATAAGGTTAGTTATCCTACACATACATAATATTTTTTAGGATTTGGTTTCTTAAAAGACAAAGATGAATCAATAATTTTCTCAGATTCTAGCTGATGAGAACAAACTCAAGTCTCTAGTAGAGGAAACAATGGTGGAAGAGAAACAAGAAGGAGTAGATCTTATAAAGACTTTGGTAATAAAGAATGGTAAAGAGTTGGGATTGCCACCATTATCTTCAGACAATGAAGCAGTGTCTCTTCTATATGAGACCATATTTTCTAAGTTGGATAATGAAAAGAAGAAAGAAACCAAAGAAGAAGGTTTTATGGATACTCTAAAAGATGTCCTCATGAAATTTGAAGAGTTACTCGAAACCACACCGGTTTATTCTGTATACTGATCTTTAGAATGAGTTAATATCATCTCCTTGAAATGGATCATTAACCAAAAGAGAGACTTTGATGTTATAATCTCTGAGGTATACCTTATTGTATATCTGAAAACATCAGTCACACTCACACCCATTTGGACATAGCAATAAAAACATTTGTATGTATTATTGAAAATTTTACTTACTCGAACCCGTCCAAAAATTTGTGAGTTCCGTGTTTAACAAGTAAACCCGTGGTAAATATTAATGGGCTAATGGGTTGTAAAATGTGGGATCCGTGATTATAAATCTGCTAAACAGTAAAAATATAAGTTATCTTCAGCTAAATCCGTAAAAATGTGAATTTTTGAAATTTGACCTGAATCTGTTTCTTGATAGGTAAATGTCGGCAAACTCACGGGTAAAAAAGCTCATTATATAGATCTATCTATTTTTTATAAGGATAGAAGAACTTTAAGATACGAATAATACGGATCCTAATGTGCTTTATTATACATGTGGGTGTATCTAGATCTACTCTACTTCTATTAAAACGTAGCTTAGAAAAAGGTAATTATTAATTATAGGGATGGAAAAGTATTAAGTCACATTTAAGATTTTAATAAATATTTAGAACAATATTTCAAAGGTATGTTAATAAACATTTTAAATAATAATATTTATCAGGATTATTATAATAAATTTTATACATTTTAAAATTACCTTATGAAAGTCTTGGTGATTAGATAGGGGTGAACGAAACTATCAAATCAAATAGTTTTACTGAACCGAACCGGAATCCATCAAATCGAATGAAGAATAATCCAAGCAATATAGAAAATTATATACCAAATTTTTCAAATCCAAATTGGTTAAATAGAGATAATCGCTAATCACGTGGGACTTTTCTAGCCGAGTAATGGGAAACATAAACATAAGGCAGAGAAAGAACGGTGACTGTAACTGATCCTTAAAGCATTGGTCGGCTTGTCCTAGATTTGTGTAAAGATATCTTGATAAGGTAAATCATAAATAAAAGGCTTTAATAAACCACTTGGTACTTGTTTATCACAGGACCACAACATCAAGTTGACAATGAACACACATATCATTAAAAGGACCACAAAAAATCTGTAATAATAATAACTTAACATAGCAAATAACTAAAAATCCAAAACACTTAAAAGAAACATAACTAAAAACATTTCGTTGACCTTAATTATATATTAAATAAGTTCATAATTATAGCTTGACTTATTATAATGTTGCGGTGTGACTTGTGGAACCATTGATTTCACTCTTTTCCATCAGCTGCACGAAGTGAACCAAGCTGAACCGGTGCTTGAGTACCAACCACCTTTGATGATCCGTAAACCGAAATGTCACTTCCTTTAGATTTCTCTTTCTCAATCTGTTCCTTGATCCAGAAGTATGTTATTCTAAGACCCTCCTGTTTTAAAACCATTATAGTCAATATTATTACTCTCATTACATAAATATTTAACTCCTCTTTTAATGTTTTGTTACCTTCAATCTCATTGTTGGAGCCCAACCAAGCTTTTCTTTGATTAGATTGTTGTCGGAGTTACGACCACGAACACCTTCAGGACCTGGAATATGCTGAATTGGAAGCTTCTTTTCTTCAAAGCTTAGAACCATCTCAGCCATCTCATTCATACTTACCATCTCATCACTTCCAATGTTCACCGGCTCACGAAAATCCGACTTTGTTAACCTGAGTACACCTTCAACACATTCATCAATGAATGTAAAAGAGCGGGTTTGAAGCCCATCTCCCCACATCTCAAACTTATCAGTTGAAGTGAGAGCCTTTCTACAGAAAGCAGCTGGTGCTTTCTCTCTTCCACCTGAAGTTAACCGCAAATATTAAACCCTAATGATACACAATTAACATGGTTTATGCAAAGCTTAGAGACTGTTTGATTTACCTTTCCATGTTCCAAAAGGACCATAAATGTTATGGAACCTTCCAATGCGACACTCGATTCCAAAATCTTTGTTGTAATGCTTGCACAACTCCTCTGTTGCAAGTTTCTCCAAACCATAAGCATCTTGAGGCTATATTAACATCAGAATCAGTATCTTTTACAAGAAGATATAAAACGATAAACATCATAAGATGAATACAAACCTCAGCAGGCCAAGCATCTGCCTCCTTCAAGCTCACATTAGTAGTTTCCAACTGCTTAAACTCAGGATAGATACATGCACTAGAAGCATAAAAGAACCTGAAACATACACACACACACACAGTTACAATCTTTAACTCAAACCGGTAAATAGAAAACTCAAGAAACATAATCTGACTTGACTAACCTCTTAATCCCATTGATCCTAGAAGCTTCAATCATATTGAAACTGATCATAGTGTTGTTATACATAATAACAGAGTGGTTAGATTGAATGAAACCCATACCACCCATATCAGCAGCTAAGTTAAAAACATGATCAACACCTTTAGTAACCTTAAGACAATTATCCATAACCCTAAGATCAACAAGATGAAACTCATCACAGAACATGTCTTCAGTCATATGTTCATTCTTCTTCCAATCAGAAGCAATCACATAATGACCTTCACTCTTCAAACGACGAGCAATGTGAGAAGCAATGAACCCACCAGCACCAGTAATTGAAATCTTAAGCTTCTCAGATGGCCAATAAGGCTCTCTCTCAAGCTCCTTGTATGTGTAAGCACCATAGTCAGTTCCATTGGTTGTTCCCATTCTACAGAGCAAAGAACACACAACAAATCTATAAGCAAAACATGAAATTCATTTAAAAAATTAATATTTTAAATTAAAATCAGAATTAATTACATTTCAACAAATCTGAAAAAAAAAACTTGTGTAAAAATGTGATATTTGAATCAAAATCAGAATGAATTATATGAACATACTTTGACCTAAAGTGAAATTAGGTTTTTTTTGTCAACAAATCTCAATTAATAAACATAAACTAATTTAGAATTATAAATATAAACATAAATTGTTAAGAAATTGGAAATTAAGAACCCTAGATTAAAGGAAGAGATGAAAAATTGAGAGAAAATTAAGGAATCTAAGAGGAAACAAAGATTAGATCTTATACCTGAGAAAGTTTTGGAGAGATCGAAGAAGGTGAAGAAGAGATAATGCAGAGAAAAAAGAGAGGTGAAGGATTTAGAGAAGATGGAGAGAGTAATTGTGTATATATATAGAGAAGAAGATGAACAGAGCAACACCACTCGATTTCCAAATCTTTTAGTATTTTGCTTAAAAAGAAATTAAAAATAATAATTTCATGATTTTTTTATTTCCTTTTTTTTTAATTTATATTTGTTACCATTAATATTCAGATATTATTCAACTGATATTAGTAGTATCTCTCTGTGTTAATCTCCAAAAAAGAAAAATATTTCATGATTTTTTATTTCTTTTATAAAAGATTAGATTTTATTATTAAAAATTATATTTATTACTATTAATATTTTGATATTATTCAACTGATATTAGTAGTATCTCTCTGTGTTAATCTCCAAAACAGAAAAAATATTTCATGATTTTTTATTTCTTTTATAAGAGATTAGATTTTGTTATTAATATATTGAATAAATATTTTTCTTTTGGAAATAGTATTTAATACTGGAATTTAGTGACCTAAATTGGTATATATTTTTAGATTCTCTACCTTTATGTATCATCATGGTGACATTTTGATTGCTAACATTACATATGAAAAATACCAAGATATTTAACTGGTAAGAAATACTCATATATCTGGTATAATAATGGTGGAAATTGATAACATAATGAAATGATCTAATATGAAGATTATTAAATATGTTTATAAAAAAAATTATGAAATATGATCTTAATATTAGGTAAAATTCGAATAGTTGATATATTTATTTTTGATTTTATAGTAGTAATTATTTTATAGAAATTTTTACTACTGGTTAGTTAGAATATATAGTTTTGGATATTCCGACTACCAAGGATAAACAAATAAAAATATAAAGTGTATTGAATTGATCATTTAAAGTGATTTAAGTTAAATGACAAATTTTATATTATTAAAATATATTTCTTAAAACTTAGCTGTTATTGAATTAGTAATTCTAAATCTACTGTTATCAGAAATATTTATAAATTAAAATTTTGATGAGATTTTAATGAATTTTCAACTAAAATAATTAAAAATAAGATCTTAAGTAATTCTAATAGCAAAAACTAATTCATTAAAATTTGAAAATATCTCAAAATTCACTAAATACTTCTTCAATAGTTTTTCTCATTCTCCAATATTATGCTTATAAAGTTGTTTTTACCCACTCTAAAATTGAATTTCACTGTAATTAGCAAAAATAAAACATCAATTTATTAAATTTTAGGACAAAATAAATAAAAAAACTAAGTAGAAACCAATAAAATTGATGATTTCAACATAAACTGTTGACATAATGCTTTATTATCATAAAAATATTCAGCGCTCAGATTTTTATAAGAATGAAACATTTATGTTTTGAGTTTTTATACATGAGCTATATATTATTATACAAATAAGTTGAGGAGTTTTGAATCTCACACTTGTTTTAGCTTTTGTTTGCGTTTGTGGTACATATATCATATACGTACGCACTCAATTTTGTATTTCAAAAGTGTTTTTAAAATTTGTTATAAGCTACTCACGCGCTAGGTTTGACTGTTTGAGCCTAACGTCTAATAATAGACTAATTAGAAATTAATTTTTAATATTTTATTTAGTTTATTAATTAAAGCTAAATACATTTTGTTAAATATGTCATATATATATGTATTATTTTATTTTAATAATATTAATTAAGTATAATTTGTTATATATTTTTATTTATTGAAATTACTATGTACTATTTATGTTTAGATATTACTTTAAAAAAAATAATACGAGCAATATATATAAGAGAATAATCGAAATCGATTTGATTTATTTCTGCTGTCTACGGCAAATATAAAAAAAAAAACTTTGAAAAAACCGTTAAATTCAAGTGAGAGTAAATAAAAAAGATATTTAGAATAAACAAAATATAATTTTTAGTGTGATATTTTACCATATTTTCACAAAAGATTTTTTTATCATCTATTATATCATTATTATTAGTTACTATGATTATATGACATAATATTTTTTTGACAAATGCTTTTGTATATATCATATCACATGAGGGACAAGTTATATTCGCAGTTGACGAATAATTTTACAAATACAACATCTTTTGTGATAAATAATCTCTTTTAGTCTTATATGACGATGATTTTATTTATGCACGAATTTTTTAAAATTATTTATATTATTTAATCTATAATAACTAATAAAACAAGTAAATAATGTCTATCAAAATGTGTGCATGTTGGATTAGCTCCACATCTCTAGATATAGTTAGTGTTTGGTAACATGTACATGGAGTAACCTACATGCTAGAGTGAATAGTCAAAATGTGAGACTAAAAGCTTGGTTTCTAAATTATGTTGACCAAAAATAAAATAAAAAATCAGTGCAAATACTTTATCTTTAGCTTCAGATGTGGTTTTCAAATACCTTTATATATTATGTGTAGTTTAATAATTGTCAATCTATATAGTAAAATATTTTATTTTTTCATGATACCACATATCAACATATAAAAGTATGACATATCATCAACTCACTTTTAAAACTTATAACCTACTTGAAACCCATTTTTCTTGTGCAATCTAATTTAAAAACTAATATAGCCATATATTTAATTTTCTATTGATGTGTAAAATTGACAATTTGAAAATTATCATCGATAACTATAAAAATATATATGCAGCTGATTATAATAAAAATTATTATTCAAATTTTTTGTTTTAATATTTGTACACAATTGTGAATCTAAAATGACTTATCAAATAAAAATTTAAAGCCTTAACATTCTTTTATTCATTTGATTAATATATAATAGGAGTAGACAAAATCAGCAAAATATTTGTTACATCTGTTTCATAGCAGTAATAGTTTTAATTCCAGTCCAAAAAATTTATATATTCTTATATAATAAAATATGTTATTCAGAAAAACAAAATAAATCAAAAAAAATTATTTAAAAAATATCAAAATTCTGTCTCGATTCGAATATATGTAATTATATATAATATACTTTTTCTTAATATTTATAGAGACGGATTAGGCAAACATCACATTTTTTATGGTCAGTAGAAATTGTTTTTTTTTTTTTTTTTTTTTTTTTTTTTNTGAAATTAGTATTTTATTTTAGTTACATTTTTGGAATTACCAAAAACTGAATTTGTATGCTATATTTTATTTAAACGTATCAAAACAAATAGTTTTTAGAAACACATAAAAATGTTGATATTCAAATTTTCAGATATCTAAAAAATTTTAAATCGAATAAATTATAAATGATATTAGTTTTGTGTCAAGAACTAACGTCTGAATGAAAGATTGAAACAGAGGCTTATATTAGCATTTTACATAATTCAGATATAAGGCATCTAAGATTATTTAAATAATTTGGTGTATCAAAAAATTTTCTCGAAAACATATTCGTTTTTAATGTCGAGTTTTGTGTTATATATATTTTTCAATTTTTTTTATCAAGTATATATGAAACATCAAATATTGATATGAAATTATTTATTTATTTAATTTTTCGATAATATAGGATATTTGATAAACTGAACCTAATAAATTAAGATATAAACAAAATAAAGCGAATCACAAACACACACACATAACTCCTATTCTTTTTCCGACCACACAGTCACAGTTTTTTTTTTTTATGTAGAAAGAAAGCGAAAAAATAATCAACATTATTTGTTTAACGCGCCCCTTAATTCTAAATCGTAGAAGTTAGTTTTTATTAGTAGAACCTGAGATTCTTTATCTCTTCTTCTTCTTTTAATAAGATCTAGGGTTTCTTCTTCCACACTCTCCGTCAAAATCCAAGCTCTCTCTCTCTCTCTCTGCTTTCTTTCTCCCTTACTTCATCTCTGTTGATACGATTGAGTTGATTAGATTTGATTACTTGAAGAAATTTTGAGTATGTCTGTTTCTGGAGATATGGCTTGTTTAGATGCAGATTTGTTACAGCTTCCAGAGATGTCTTCCTTTGTTCTTAAATCTAGACCTGATTTTACTCAGAACCTCTTCGACCAGTGGCTTTCGCTTCCTGAAGCTCATCGTCAGGTACTTTTTTGTTTCAATTTGAATCTATAATGGAGTTTATTAGATTCAGCTGTTTCGAATTATAGTATTACTACGATGCTTAGTTTTTTGAGATCTACTAGCTAAATTAATTTGTGGTGCTTCTCTTCTATGATTGCTAGTATAATTTGATATGTTTAATTACATGTTTTACTTAGCTAAATTAATTTGATATGAAGTGGTTTATTCGATTTAGCTGCAAAGAATTGTAGTATTTAGACGATGCTTAGTTTTTTTGGGATCTGCTAGCTAAATCCGATGTGTTTGATTAGGTGTTTATATAGCTAAATTAATCTCTGTTTTATAGGTTGCATCGTTGCTACATGATGCAATAGCTGGAGCTCCTTTGAATGTACCTGGAAGTGCATCTGGTTCAAATCCTGGTACTAGTAATTCGTTACCATCTATGTTTCCTGCTGGAAGTGCTCCTCCTCTTTCACCAAGGAGTTGTGGTTCACCGCGTACGATGAAACAGAGGGCTCCTTCTAATTTAGGTTCTCCGTTTAAAGTACTTAACGAGCCTGTTAAAGAATCTATACCGCAGGTTGTTTGTACTGCCACTGCAAATTTTGATAGGACTTTATTCTTTTTTTCTTTTGTTTTCTTCTGTTTTATGTTCTAACAGAGTTTTTTTTATGTTGAAATGGTTATAGTTTTATTTTCAAAATGGTCGTCCACCTCCAAGCGAGATTAAAGAACAATGTATGTTTAGAGTCAATCACTTTTTCTATGGCCACATGGATGGACTGCAAATACAAGGTAACAGTCTAATAATTGAAGTGAAGCTTGTACAGAATGTGTTATTGACTTTGTCCCTTTTCAATACCCAGAATTCAAATTAGTCACGAGAGAAATCTGCAAGCTCCCATCTTTCTTCTCCACATCACTTTTCAGGAAGATCGATGTCAATAATACAGGTTTTGTTACTAGGTGTGTGCTTCTATGCTTTTTTTTTATGTTGGAATCTGATATGTACATAGTTTGTAGCGTGCTTCAAGCTTACTTCTTCTTGTTTTTACCCACTCTTTGCTGAGTTTGGTGATCAAATTATACCATAACTCAATAAAACAGTCTTTTTGAGTTTGATTTCTTTTTCCGTTTATGCAGAGATGCATTTATTGATTACTGGATAAATGGGAACATGTTGATAATGGATACCACAACCCAAATATTTAAGATACTAAAGCAGCAAAATCATAATTTCCTTGTGAAGGTAATTTTCTTTTGGTTGGCGTATTTACTAATAGTAGCAAACTTTTTTCTCCAACCTCCTTTCTTCTGTTTGCATTTCCGTTCTGAGCTTTGTTTTACTCTGACAGGATGATTTCAAGCCACTACTCAAAGAACTCTTGGCAACACATCCTGGACTAGAGTTTTTGCAAGGCACACCTGAATTCCAAGAAAGATACGGTAAGGTCTCAACGTCAGTTACATTGTACTCAGTTTCCTGTTTCATTTCATCTTGCCTTTTCCCTCTTGGGTATCCCTTGGTTTATGGTGTTAAGTTTTCTGGAAATTTATCTGGAGTTTGGTTGTATATTTTGTTTTTAGATGCATGTGGTTAACTAATAGCTACTGTGCTAATTAGGAAGAGGACTCTGTTGTGTGCGATATAAAATTGAATCTTGATCTGGCAAGTGGGTACTCCCATTAATTTCACTGATAGATTCCTAAGATAATATTAATCATTGATTAATGCAGATAATGTGGCATTACTGTGTAGGATACAGACAAGTTTGCATATGTATTTTTAAGCTGAGATTTCTCTTTTGTGCTAGATATCTTGTAACTTTCAATTCCATAGAGCTGGCAAGCATGCTGTGGATCTTCTTCTAATCATCTTCTAACTTGTTTTTTTTTTTATGCATGTTATATAAGGGGATAACTAGGCTAACTTTTGCTATCTTCGTCTAATTTATTAATGTCAAGTGGATTGTGGATCATGTGTTAATTAGTCATGAAATTGCGGGAACACTTTTTTAGTTTTGTCAGACCTGGAGTCCACATTCTTTTTCATTTGCTGCTGCTCCTAAAATTGATGGCCACCAAAGTTGTCTTTTCAAGAATGCAGTTTTCTTATACACTTTGTATTTTGATGGGCCAGCTGAAACTGTTACCTACAGAATATTTTACTACATAAATAGATCTGGAAATGGTCGACTTACGTTTAGGGAGCTTAAACGGGGGAACTTAATTGATGCTATGCTTCATGCTGACGAAGAAGAAGATATCAACAAAGTGTTAAGGTACTGAAAAATGAGTTTGTTAATTGCTGTTAATATTGAATCAACCTTTAAATTGTGATGATAACTTTTTGTCACTTTTATTGCCATCAACAATTTTTCTATTAAATTTGGCAAATAGGTATTTCTCATATGAACATTTCTATGTCATATACTGCAAGTTCTGGGAGCTGGATACAGATCATGATTTCCTGATTGACAAAGAAAACCTTATGAAATATGGAAACCATGCTCTTACATACCGGATTGTCGACAGAATATTTTCTCAGGTTTAGATTAAAAAATCTTGATCTATGTGCATGATTTTAGTGTATACTTCCATTAGGCTTCTGGCCTTCTCGTTCCAAGTTAACAGTTCTCTTAAATTGACTTGTCATTATGGATGCATTGATTTCTACTCAGGTTGCTAGGAAATTCACTAGCAAAGTTGAAGGGAAAATGGGATATGAGGATTTTGTCAATTTCATACTTGCCGAAGAAGATAAATCGTCAGAGCCTAGCCTAGAATATTGGTAAAGCTTTTATATAAGTATCCAAAATTGGCAGACAGATAGCATTTTGAGTGTTTTGTATCTGACACAAGCGTATATTGAACCAGGTTTAAGTGCATAGACTTGGATGCAAATGGGATTATTACGAGGAATGAGATGCAATTTTTTTATGAGGAGCAGTTGCATCGAATGGAGTGCATGGCACAAGAGGCTGTTCTTTTTGAGGATATCTTATGTCAGATAATTGATATGATCGGACCAGAGGTTCAAAAATATGTCTCATGTTATTATGTTTTTAAAAATTCTGATTGTGACAAATATATGTTGTTTGTGTTTTTGATTATTGATTGTTTTCTTTTCACAGGATGAAAGCTACATAACATTGCATGACTTGAAGGGCTCAAAGCTCTCTGGAAACGTATTCAACATCCTTTTCAATCTTAACAAATTTATGGCATTCGAAACACGGGATCCATTCCTCATTCGTCAGGTACTTGTTGTCTTAATATTCAAGCTAGTACCTTGCTGCATCTTGACTGACACCGTATAACAACATTTCAAAATGGGAAACAGGAGCGTGAGAACCCGACATTGACAGAATGGGACCGTTTTGCTCATAGAGAATATATAAGGCTATCAATGGAAGAAGATGTTGAAGATGCATCAAATGGAAGTGCTGAGGTTTGGGATGAGTCGTCACTCGAGGCTCCCTTCTGAGGTAAGCTTCCCTGGATTCACTCTTAACAAAAACTGAACATAAATTTTCTGATTGATGCTATTACTGTTATTTCATCATATTGGTTAAATCATGTCAATGTGTTTCATTATCCCTGAACAGAAATACCAAACATCAATCGTTGTGAAAAAATCTTAGGAGTTTTTCTGGAGTAACAAAAGGGAAACACTGAGTAGTAGTATCCTCAGCTTCAACATTCGTTCTTAGGTAAAATCATCTCTTCTCAAGGTTTGCAATTGGAATCCAGGTTTGAAAACCTGAAATTGCTTGTAATTTCTGTTTTTAGTTTACAAATGAGTCCATTTATTATTTAAAATCGGCAATGCGGATTGCTTAGTAAAAACTTTGCACTTGTTCATCCGTTTTTAATGTGGTTTAATTCAATCACGAGTGTGTCTGTACTTTGTAGCTATGATGTTTTATGCTGTTGTTCAGAATTGTGTCTTTACTCAATAAGTTGAATTTTGTTTTGTTTGTGGAGGCATCGTAGAAATTAGATTACTACATCTTTTCATTGACAAAACAAGGGAAAGAATCCGGGTAGCTTTGGTCTTAACTCTGATTTTATAAAATTTTGATGTAATTAATTCAGATCTTACTAAAAGACTAGATAATCACATGCATATATACGGGTTTACAAAATTTCACATAAAATATTTAGTAATCTATAAAAATAGAATTTATTTTAATAAAATATAAAACTATATAAAATTACAACCAGTTGATAAATTTCTAAATTTTAATATAAATTTTATTTAAACATAAATATTATATGTACGTATTAAATTTAAACAAAATATTATATCATTATCATAATTTCATTAATAATATTATATTATTATTATCATAAAACTAAATTTAAACAAAAAGTTATAAATGTTAAATTTAAAATATTTATATATATATATATGATTACATGTGTCACAATTTTATTGTTTAACTAACTAACGTGTAGCGATTTTGTAACATGTGTGAATAATTAAGCTTTATATAATAAGATATTTGCATATATACAAGTCTATAATATTTTTTGTATTTAGTTGTTTTAGGAAAATTTTTGATAATATATTTTATGAAAATTTTAGTTTTTTATTTAATAATATTTGTTACTTATTTAATATATGTCAAAATCTGAAATAGTAAGCCACATGTCACACTATGATAAAAATTATTAAATTTTATATAATAAATATTTGACATGGATATATAAAACTTTAATTTTTTATTTAGTAATATTTATTACTTTTTAACATATATCAAAATTTAAAATATTAAACCACACGTTATGATAAAAGTTCTCAAATTTTATAAAATAAATATTTGACATATATATATATATATATAATTTTAAGTTTTTATTTAATAATATTTATTATTTATTTAATATATGTCAAAATCTGAAATAGTAAGCTACTTCGCATTATGATAAAATTTATCCAATTTTATATAATAGATATTTGATATATTTATTATTTATTTAACATATATCAATTGTAATTTAGTCTGATTAATTACAGTTTTAATACATGTGATGTGATGTGATGTTCTGGTTAAAATAGTCAAGTTTTATATACTAATAGATATAAAGATGATTAATTAGGTTTCGGGCATGATTAATTCAGATCTTATTATAGGCACTATACAATAATATAATGTGTGTATAAAAAATGAAAACCGATACAAACCTGGAAATGTAGAAAAAAGGAAGAAATCAAATAAAGTGGTAAAGCTGTAAATAAATTGAAAAGCAAAGGGTAATCAAAAGTCCTCCCGTCAGAGAACCTTAAAACCAAATTAATCGCAATCAATTGTTGAGAGGAAGAAGAGATCTGAGTTTAAGGTCTCAGGCATTAATGGCGAACTTAGTTCTTTACCGCTAGATCGTCCCTTCGTTTAACCATTATTTTTCAATCCTTCCTTCATCTGTCTCTCTTACGGCGGCTCCGGTGTTTCAAACCTCCTCAGGTCAGGTGCTGCCTCTTGTTACCTTTCCATAGAATCAAAATAAAATGTTAAAGGAATCTCGAAAAATGTGTGTATGTATATATATGTATATAATTGCTAATGCTTGTTCTTATGAATCTCTCTGATAAACAAAAACTTTGCTGAAAAATTGAATATTGTATATAGGCTTTAATTCGTTAAATTTGGTGTTACATTTTTTGAGATTTTGATAAAATTTTGAATTATTCTTCTGTTTTTTATTTTTTTCGCTAAATTTGAAAATTTGTGAAATTCTTCTTCAGAATCTGTAGGTTTGTTATTTTATTAGAAGAATTTGTGGTTGAAGAAGAAGAAGATAAAGATCTTCTCGTTTCTAGGGTTTTGTTTATGTTTTCTTCTAATGGAGGAATCTAAAATTTAAAAGAAGCAAAAAGAGTTGCAGCGTTATGGAACAAGATTACTCAAAGTATACTCATAGTCCTGCACATTTAGCTGTTGTGGTTCGTGATCATGATGCTCTTAGGCGAATCGTGTTGGCACTTCCTCAGTTAGCTAAAGCTGGTGAGGTTAATAACGAGGCTGAGTCATTAGAAGCTGAAGCTCATGCTGATGCTGTTACTGCTGTTATAGATCGTCGTGATGTTCCTGGTCGTGAAACACCTTTACATCTTGCTGTTCGTTTGCGAGATCCTGTCTCTGCTGAGATTTTGATGGCTGCTGGTGCAGATTGGAGTCTCCAAAACGAGAATGGTTGGAGTGCGTTACAAGAAGCTGTTTGTACTAGAGAAGAGGCCATTGCTTTGATTATTGCGCGACATTATCAACCTCTTGCTTGGGCTAAATGGTGTAGGAGACTTCCTCGGATTACTGCTTCGGCATCTCGTATTCGTGATTTTTACATGGAGATTACTTTTCATTTTGAGAGCTCGGTTATTCCATTTATTAGTCGTATTGCTCCTTCGGATACTTACCGGATATGGAAACGTGGTTCGAATCTCCGTGCTGATATGACTCTTGCAGGTTTTGATGGGTTCCGTATCCAACGAGCAGATCAGACATTTCTTTTTCTTGGAGAAGGTTACACATCCGAAGATGGGAAAATGTCATTACCTCCTGGTTCCTTGATTGTTCTTTCTCACAAGGAAAAAGAAGTGACAAATGCTTTAGAAGGAGCAGGTACTCAGCCGACAGAAGCAGAAGTTGCTCGTGAAGTGGCACAAATGTCTCAGACTAATATGTATAGGCCTGGCATTGATGTCACTCAGGCTGATTTAATTCCTCACTTGAATTGGAGACGGCAAGAGAGGACAGAAATGGTTGGGAGTTGGAAAGCGAAAGTGTATGACATGCTTCATGTGATGGTGAGTGTTAAATCAAGAACGGTTCCAGGTGCTATGACTGATGAGGAACTGTTTGCTGTTGATGAAGATAGACTGGCAAATGGAGCTGAGCATGATGGTTTTGAAGATGTATTAACAACTGAGGAAAGAAAGCAATTGGATTCAGCTCTTCGGATGGGAAACTCTGATGCTATCGAAGATGAAGAGAATGACATTAATAATCCCCCGGAAAATGGTTCAATAGGAGAAGCTAATAGTGCTCCTCCCAAGGATAAGAAAGGCTGGTTTGGCTGGAATAAGAAAGGTGTAAAACCTGGTCAAGATGGTACTGAAGAGACAACAACAAAGCCGAAGAAAGGATCAAAGTTGGCACCTGAAGAGGGAAAGCAAAAAGAGAAAGGGAAAACCCAAAAATCATCATCTGATAATACCAAAGAATCAAAGGACAAAGGCGGTGCAAAGAAGAAGAAAAATGAGAGTGAATACAAGAAAGGGTTAAGACCTGTATTGTGGTTAACACCTGACTTCCCTCTCAAGACAGAAGAACTTCTTCCGCTTCTCGATATATTAGCCAATAAGGTTAAAGCCGTGAGGAGACTCAGAGAGCTCCTAACCACAAAACTTCCCACCGGAACATTCCCTGTCAAGGTAAATTCTTTTGCATTCTCTTTCAGCTAATTGTTATTTTGCTTATTGGGTTTTTGTTTGCTTGTTTGTGCAGATTGCGGTCCCTCTTATTCCAACTGTCCGAGTTCTTATCACTTTTACTAAATTTGAAGAGCTTCAACCATCTGAGGAATTTGTAACACCTCCTACTAGCCCGGTTTTTCATGATGCAAAGTCATCAGATAATTCATCATCAGCATCATGGATGTCATGGATGAAAGGTACTCGTGGTGGTGGCCAATCAAGTGACAACGACAGTAACCGGTTTGACACTGATGTTGATCCTTTCCTCATACCGTCAGATTACAAATGGATAGACACGGCTGAGAAGAAACGCAGAATTAAAGCCAAGAAAGCTAGAATGAGGAAGAAGAAACAAACTGCAACTGCTTCAAAAGCCAGTGAATCGAGTTCCCGTTCCAATCAAGCAACGGCAACAGTAGTGGAACATTCATCTTGAAGAAACAAGATTTGTCACTTAGATAAGAAAAGGTTGGTTGTGTTATTGCTACTGATATTTGTAGTAATTGTCTTATTATTTGTGAAATTCTTAAGGAGCATACTTGCTACAAGGAACAGCCATTTTGCTCTGTTCAGTTTGATCTTCAAATTTTCACTTGTGAATCGGTTTTGTTGATTCTCGGTTGCTCTAAACTGTGTTGACCTAACCATACTAAACCTTCTTTATATAATACTGAAAACTCTTTGTACAACAGATAAAGGAATAGGGAGAGGACTAAGGAGTCTTGTAATTCTATACATAGCGAACCGGTAAAGTTTACCAGAACCGGTCTATATTGACATTAAGATAACCGGACATGACTTTCCCACCGGTATACTCCCTCCCGAGGCTTTCTTCATATTCAGCCATCGATTTATTACCGACTTGTCTTGCCACTTCTGTGTAATAGAATCTCCAGTGAGCGTAATCTTTACTTGTGTTCACAACTTCATCTCTGTAGAGAGCCAGATCCTGAGGAGTTCTAGAAACCGATCTCTTATCCGATCAGCTTACCGCATGTACTCTAAACCTGCGACTCTCATCTCGTACGGTTTGTCTCTCATCCGCACATGGACAGTTGACACTAAGCATTGGCTCCGGAATCCAC
>KE157061.1:72296-115268 GCA_000411055.1 Leavenworthia alabamica
TACGAACCTGTTCTCTAATAGTAAGGGTTGGGGTAAGAATCATTACTTTTCTACAAGAGCCAAAAAGAGTTGCTAGGGTTTCATTTGAAAATGTCATGAAAATACTAGCTGCATTGGAGGAGAACGACAAAGCATATATATCTTTTGATATTCGGGCTGTCGAAAGATATCTGGTGTTCCATGGACAAATAATCTTGAAGCTTTTTGAATCTTGTACTAATCAGGAAATCAAACGGTCTTCATTTATTACATGTCTTACAAGTAAAATTTTGCAAAGAAAACACACAGATAGGAGCATCAAGAAGAAGAATAAAAAACCTTTGCAAAAAGACTTGAATCTGAATATGACACGAATCAGAACAGACTAATTAAACAAATCACCAATACATTTAACATTCCAAATACTCTTCTTCGTGTCTCTACCTATTTGACACCATCTCAGTGGTGCCAAAGCATCTATATAAAACTAAAAATTAATCAAAACTTAAGGGTACTATATATCAAGAGATGTACAGATGCCACTCTTAGTTATAAAATTACAATTCATACCTTCCCAATACAGCTTTAAGACCTCATCATATACACAAAGACGTTAGAAGCCCTGAAACTAAAACGCAATAATTAGGTCATGATTATTTAGTCTTTATGGAAATGCACAGTCGATTCAACATGAGGGAAAGAATATTCATGACTGAGACAAAGAGGATAGGAGAAAGAGTTGCTCCTTGTCTAAGTCTTGTACGTTCTTTAAAATAGCCCGATGTTGTACCATTTATGCTTACCTAGAAAGATGGTGAACAAATGCATGCTTTTATCCATTTTCAGAACTGAGAGGGCATGGTATATGCTTCTAGTGTGACATGATTCAGATGGAGTTCCTATGATAGAGTTTACTAACATGTTTATATCTGGCATTATCTTACCTTCAGATGAATGTTGGGATAAGGAAAAATCAAAGGGTGTAAGATGTCAATCCTTTGGACGTATTGATGACTGGGCTATGTCTGGTTTTGATGATGCTTCACCGGTTATCTGGATGTCAACCAAGTTAGCAGATTATGATGTCCTCAAACCTAATAATAGCTACAAGAAGTTCTATGATTATTTCTTTCAAAAGTGTAAGGCAATGTTATCTGTGTACAAGACATTGTCGACGTCTCCTAACACGAGCCTTGAGAAGCTTCTTGACGAGGTTGTGATATTAATGATTGGAAGTGAGTATTTTTCTTCTGGTGCAGCCATCCGAAAGTTTGTCATACATCAGGGAAAGTTTATATATATGCTGGCTACTCAGGTGGTGAAGTCATCTTAGCCAGATTCATTTATTCCATGTTAAACAAACTGATATATAATATATTTTAATGAGATGTATTAATATTAACTATCATATTATTTTAATTAAATATTTTAATATTGTAAAAAATCTTCACATATTTTTTAAATCAATTTTCCATTACTTTTTTCTCTAACTTAAAATAAAATAGAATACAGAAATGTCATTTGGAAGAAGATTTCAAGTTCGTTAGATAAAATAATTGTAAAAATCTTTTACAAAAACATGAATTCCATTGAATTTGAATAGCAAAACATATTTTTAGATTTAACAGAGAATTATTAATAACACTTAACATTCATGTTGTGTTTGATTTCTTGTTATTTTCTATGATTAAAAATGATATAAAATCCATTTAAACAGTATAATATATATGTTTTATATAGTATAGAATATATTTTTCATTTAATGCAATTTAAAATATACGTTTTACATAGTTTAGAAATTTTTTTGTTTCTATCCTACTAAATGGCTCAATGAAATTTTTTTGTTTAAAGTTTGTCTTTTGTCTTATGTAATCTATAATATAAATTTTACATAATTTAGCATTCCTGTTTACATATTTATAATGTAATCTTGAATTTCTTAATTTTGTTATTTTTATTTCTGTAGTGATTTATAGAGCATGTTTGAATATTCTTTATTTTCCATCTATTAGAATTGGTAATAATCTACCTAAACAGTCTAAAATATATTTTACATAATCTATAATTTTCTTTCTGTTTTATACAATTTAATTAGAATATATGTTAACATATATAGTTTAGATTTCATCTTCAGCCTTATAGAATACAATGTACAAGTTAATTTCTGTTATTCGTTATTTAGAATATTAGTTCAACGTAATTTATAGTTTTCATATTCTTAAATATTAAGACTATAAAATCTACGTAGTTAGAATATGTCTTATGAATTATGCAATCTAAAACATACATTTTGTTTAGTTTAAAATTTTGATTAGTTAGATTTTTTGAGTCAAAGTTTAAAACTTAATTCTAAAAGGCACCATAATTTTTTTTTCGTCTTTTTTAGTTCTTGTAAAAAGATCTTAATATCTAATTTTTGAGTTTTTTTTTTTGGTGAATTATTTTTTCGAATTATATACTTTAAAGAATAAAGGATGTTTATATAATCTTTCACCATTTTATCATAGATATGAGTCATCCATATATAATATTACATTCCATATATTGGTATATTTTTTTCTGTTTTTTTAAATATAGTAATGCAAGAAAATTAATTGTATATTTTGTTTCTTTATATACGTAATTAAAATATAAATATTTGAAAATTCTGTTCAAAGCTGTCCGATGAACCATTCATAATGCAAAATTGGTATCCATCTGACTATTAAAAAATTGAATTGAATTAGTTTTGCCTGAAAACTCAAGACAAGAATTATGAAACAAAAATGAAAGAGGAAGAAGAAGTTATTTTTGGTCCTTATCACCTTTTAGAAACAATTTATTTTCAAAATATGTTTCTTAAAATTTATTTTCTTAATAATTGTTGGTAAAACTTTCTTTCTTTTAATTATTATTGATTGTCTATATTTGCAGTCAAAAAATAATACATAGATAGATATATAGTATTTATTAGCTAATAAATCTGTATTTATATATTTTGATATTTGTTGTCATAACAACATCTATGCATTTGAAAGAAAAAAATATTAGCAGTTGATTAACTTTCTCTCTATCCACTCATATCACACCAACTTTTTTTATCTTTCTTAAACCAATTCGAAGCAAATGAAGAGAGCTCTTCCAGAGATTCAAGATTCAAATGATGTCTCTAGGACAATGAATCCAAAACGAGCTGCGGCATGTACAAATTTCAAGGAGAAATCATTTCGTTTCTCTAACAAATCTGATATGGTTAAGACAAAGAAACAGCGGACTGAAGATGACAACGAGCTTGTCGCCTTAAGATTAACCTCTTTACCTAGGGATGCTAAGCGTACAACTAGGAGACTAACTGATTTCATACTACATGATTCGTTTGGAGTTCCACAGCCTGTGGAAATGATAGAGTTTACTAACATGTTTATATCTGGGATTATCTTACCTTCAAAAGAATGTAGCGATAAGGAAAAATCAAAGGGTGTAAGATGTCAATCCTTTGGACGTATTGATGACTGGGCCATGTCTGGTTTTGATGATGCTTCACCGGTTATCTGGATATCAACCAAGTTAGCAGATTATGATGTCCTCAAACCTAATAATAGCTACAAGAAGTTCTATGATTATTTCTTTCAGAAGTGTAAGGTAATGTTATCTGTGTACAAGACATTGTTGAAGTATCCTGACACGAGTCTTGAGAAGCTTCTTGAAGCGGTTGCTATGTCAATGATGGGAAGTGAGTACTTTTCTTCAGATGCAGGCATCCGAAATTTTGTTACACATCGGGGAAAGTTTATACATAAGCAACTTACTGGTTTGGACGAGAGGGCCAAAGAACCTGAAACAAGATTTGCAGAGAATCATGTTCTTCTTACTCTAAAAGATGAGAGTAGAAAACTTGATAACACTATGGAAAGTGATTCTGTGACAAAACTCTTACAAGAATACGAATATTACAGGAAATTTATGAAGCCGCGGCCTAGAAAGAAAAGGTTTTACACTAACCTACCTAGAATGACTCTACACAACTGGGCTATTTACAACTCTGAGTTAGAGTCGGTAACCCTAGAGCTTCTCCCGAGGAAGCAAGTTGATGATATAGATGTCACCATGTTTGGGTCAGGTGTGGTGACTGATGATGATGATGACGACGATCATAAGTGGATTAGTATCAATGATACTGATAGCTCTATGGAAACTGATTCTGTGCCACAAGGTCCTGATGGGATGAACATAGACCTCATGACTCCAATAGATGACTGGATGATTGAGTTTAAGGAGAAAGGATCATTAGTCTCCATTTCAATACGAACAAATATGGTCTGGTAAGCTTGCTATTTAGTCCATCTTTGTCAATAGTATATTTTATATTTTATGTGATAGAATATGTTTTATATACTTATAAATATGTATATTTTAAAAGATAAATTTAAATCAAAGCTTTATATATTTCTTTAAATTATGTACAGGATCCATAATATATATATATATATATTATATCTTTCAAAAGTTATTTTTTGAATCTTTCTAGTTGGATGTGCTAAGAAATGGTCTGGGTATGATATTATATATATACAGGTATCGGCTTGGGAAACCATCAAAAGACTATGCTATTGGATACGAACCCGTTCTGAAAATAGTAAGGGTTGGGGTAAGAATCATTAATTTGCTAAAAGAGAAAAAAGAAGTTTTGGATCTTGAAAAAAGAGTTACTAGGGTTACTAGGGTTTCATTTGAAGATGTCACGAAAAGACTAGCTGTGTTGGAGAAGAACGACAAAGCATATATATCTTCTGATGTTGGGACTGTTGAAAGATATCTGGTGGTCCATGGACAAATAATCTTGAAGCTTTTTGAATCTTGTCCAGATGAAGAAATCACAGATAAAGAAATCCTAATGTCTTCATTTATTAAGCTTTTGACAAGTAAAATGTTGCAAAGTCAACAAACAGAAGGGAATATCAAGAAGAAGAATAAGAAAACTTTGCAGAAAGAATTGAATCTGAATCCAAGGGTTGGCATGACACGTGTGGAATCCAGGAGGAATGCTATGCGAGCAACAACAACTCACCTGATTAACAGAATTTGGGGTGGGTATTGCTTTACTGACTCTCTAGAAGGTTCATTACAGGAGAATGGTGTAGAAAATGAAGAGCAAGAGGCTGAAAATGAAGAGGAAGTGGTTGAAGAAGAGGCTGAAGATGAAGAGGAAGAGGTTGAAGAAGANCGGCCTAGAAAGAAAAGGTTTTACACTAACCTACCTAGAATGACTCTACACAACTGGGCTATTTACAACTCTGAGTTAGAGTCGGTAACCCTAGAGCTTCTCCCGAGGAAGCAAGTTGATGATATAGATGTCACCATGTTTGGGTCAGGTGTGGTGACTGATGATGATGATGACGACGATCATAAGTGGATTAGTATCAATGATACTGATAGCTCTATGGAAACTGATTCTGTGCCACAAGGTCCTGATGGGATGAACATAGACCTCATGACTCCAATAGATGACTGGATGATTGAGTTTAAGGAGAAAGGATCATTAGTCTCCATTTCAATACGAACAAATATGGTCTGGTAAGCTTGCTATTTAGTCCATCTTTGTCAATAGTATATTTTATATTTTATGTGATAGAATATGTTTTATATACTTATAAATATGTATATTTTAAAAGATAAATTTAAATCAAAGCTTTATATATTTCTTTAAATTATGTACAGGATCCATAATATATATATATATATATTATATCTTTCAAAAGTTATTTTTTGAATCTTTCTAGTTGGATGTGCTAAGAAATGGTCTGGGTATGATATTATATATATACAGGTATCGGCTTGGGAAACCATCAAAAGACTATGCTATTGGATACGAACCCGTTCTGAAAATAGTAAGGGTTGGGGTAAGAATCATTAATTTGCTAAAAGAGAAAAAAGAAGTTTTGGATCTTGAAAAAAGAGTTACTAGGGTTACTAGGGTTTCATTTGAAGATGTCACGAAAAGACTAGCTGTGTTGGAGAAGAACGACAAAGCATATATATCTTCTGATGTTGGGACTGTTGAAAGATATCTGGTGGTCCATGGACAAATAATCTTGAAGCTTTTTGAATCTTGTCCAGATGAAGAAATCACAGATAAAGAAATCCTAATGTCTTCATTTATTAAGCTTTTGACAAGTAAAATGTTGCAAAGTCAACAAACAGAAGGGAATATCAAGAAGAAGAATAAGAAAACTTTGCAGAAAGAATTGAATCTGAATCCAAGGGTTGGCATGACACGTGTGGAATCCAGGAGGAATGCTATGCGAGCAACAACAACTCACCTGATTAACAGAATTTGGGGTGGGTATTGCTTTACTGACTCTCTAGAAGGTTCATTACAGGAGAATGGTGTAGAAAATGAAGAGCAAGAGGCTGAAAATGAAGAGGAAGTGGTTGAAGAAGAGGCTGAAGATGAAGAGGAAGAGGTTGAAGAAGAGACTGAGACTGAAGATGAAGAGGACGCAGAGGACACTGTACGAGAACCTGTTGAGGTTCAAAAGTTTCATACTCCTCGGAATATTCGCAAAGAAAGGGAAATAAGATGGAATAGTGAGATTCTGGGAAAAACATCAGCTGGTGAGTCTCTTTATCGACAAGCCCTTGTTGGAGGGGAAATGGTGGTTGTAGGTGGTGCTGCCATCTTAGAAACTTATCATCCAGATGAAACTCCAACCATCTGTTTTGTGGAGTACATGTTTGAAACTTCAGATCACTGCAAAATGCTGCATGGTAGACTCTTGCAAAGAGGATCCAAGACTATTCTAGGGCAAGCTGGTAATGAGAGGGAACTATTCCTGACTAATGCATGCAAGACTGTAGAGCTTAAGGAGTTAAAAGGTCCAGCCATTTTTAAGATTCAATCTAGGCCATGGGGGCATCAATATAGGAAAGATGCCATCAATGAGGATAACCTTGACCGGGCTAGAGCAGAAGAAAGAAAAGCTAGAGATTTGCCAGTAGAGTACTTCTGCAAAAGCTTATACATACCAGAGAGAGGTGGATTCTTTAGTCTTCCATTAAATGATATTGGTCACGGTTCTGGAATTTGCAGTTCATGTAAAACAAGGGAGGATAAAGAACAAAGGTCCAAAACTAAACTCAATGCTTCAATGAATGGATTTTTCTTTAAAGGGATTGAGTATTTAGTTGAAGATTATGTTTATATTAGCCCTAGGTTTATAACTAAAGATGAACTGGAGAAGAACAAGGTTCCTTTTATTTCGGCTAGTCAGAACATAGGGTTAAAAGCTTTTGTTGTATGCCAGTTACTAGAAATGATCCCAGAGGAATCTGAAAAGGCTGATATGGGTTCATTTAATATTAAAGTGAGAAGGTTTTATAGGCCTGAGGATAATGATGCTTCAAATGACAATGCCTATAGTTCAGACATCCAAGAAGTAAGAACTAAATGTCTTATGTTATGTTTTGTTGGTTTCTCCATAATTAAGTTTTTATCTTACAATATTTTTTTCTCTTTCTTTTTGCAATTTCTGAAGTTGTATTACAGCCATGACACTTTTGTTCTCCATCCAATGGCTCTAGAGGGAAAATGTGAAGTAAGGAGAATAAATGATATGCCATTACTCCGAAAATATCCAATATCAGACCATATCTTCTTCTGTGAACTTATCTATGACTCATCCAATGGTTCTCTCAAGGAGGTATATACATGTCTTCACTTTTGTTTTAATAAAAAAAATAACATACTTTTCCATCAATAAATATATATTTTTTGCATAAAAAGTAACATATTTTTCCATCAATAAATATTATACATAGTTTTTATAACAACTCGTATAACTGTGTATATATTTAATTTGTTAGATCTCGCCATCTCGGTATAAGTTTTAACTGTTTTTCTTAACTGTCTTGTAACAGTTACCCGCTAATATAAAGCTGAAGCTATCTACTATGAAGAACGACACACACCTAAGAAAGAATAAGGGGAAACAAGTAGATAGAGATGTAGACTCGGTTAAGCCTAATGAAGTACCTAAAGAGATTGGTTTGGCTACATTAGATATTTTTTCTGGTTGTGGTGGACTATCTCATGGACTGAAAATGGCTGGTATGTATTATCTAGAGTCATAAACTTTGTTTTACAAAAGATTTGAACAACTTGTAATAACATGCATATCTTTTTATGTATAAGGTGTATCTGATGTAAAATGGGCGATCGAGTATGAAAAGCCAGCTGGGGTAGCTTTTGAATTAAATCATCCTGAATCTACAGTTTTTGTTGAAAACTGTAATGTGATTCTTAGGTAATTAATAGACAACAAGTGAAAAATACTACTCATTCAATGTGGCTATGTTTTTCTATTGTGAGTATATTTTGAGATTTTATTGTAGGGCTATAATGGAGAAATGTGGTGATCAAGATGAGTGTATCTCTACGACTGAGGCAAATGAACTTGCAGCTAAATATACTGAGGACCAAAAGAGGACTTTGCCAGTGCCTGGTCAAGTAGATTTCATTAATGGAGGTCCTCCATGTCAGGTAATATATATAGTTTATAAAGTATATTTTAGATTGTTGTTATATTCTTGTACATTTGTTTTGTAAAATTTTTGCCTAAATTCTAAAAACTCATTTTTCCAGTGCATGTGTTGAGATAGATGTGCCATTAGAAAAGTCCAGAATTAGGTTTAGGGTTTTGAAGTAATGTTTTGTCTCTTTTTCTATATTTAAAGACATATAAGCTCATTGAAGACAACTCAACTTTCTTGTAATAAATTTTTTGTAGATCTATAAATACATTTTTGTTTTGAAAGTATACGGAATTTATCACACTTTAAAAGAACATCCATTCTAAATTTCATTTAGATGAAATATCTCAATAAACAAAGGAACAGTCCATAAGTGAAAATGTCTTAACATGTGCAATTGTTGACAGGGATTTTCTGGTTTGAACAAGTTCAAGACAGGTGTTTGGAGTAAAGTTCAACGTGAAATGATCTTAGCATTCTTGTCCTTTGTGGATTATTTCCGGCCAAGATACTTTCTTCTGGAGAATGTGAGGACCTTTGTATCATTCAATAAAGGGCAGACATTTCAACTTACTTTGGCTTCTCTTCTTGAAATGGGTTATCAGGTAATAATATTCATAATGCTATTGTTATCTCATTCTCTTTTAATTTAGTAGAAGCTAGAAAGCCATGCATGTGATCAATGGTTTCCAAAAATATAATGTGTTTTCCAGGTGAGATATGGAGTTTTAGAGGCAGGTGCATATGGAGTTTCACAATCTCGTAAAAGAGTTTTTATTTGGGCAGCTGGACCAGAAGAAATACTCCCAGAATGGCCTGAGCCAATGCATGTTTTTGCTACTCCAGAATCGAAAATCTCACTAACTAAAGGTTCACAGTATGCTGCTGTTCGTAGTACCAAACTTGGTGCACCTTTCCGCGCAATTACTGTAAGAGACACTATTGGAGATCTTCCACATGTTGAGAGTGGAGAGTCCGAGATAAACAGAGAGGTATGATAACACATGAAAGCTAAACCTATTTATATGTATAAACACCATTTGAGTTTTTTTTTGTGTCTTTCTCTTACAGTATCAATCTGAGCCAGTCTCATGGTTTCAAAAGATGATAAGAGGAGAAATGACTGTTCTCACTGACCATATCTGCAAACCTATGAAAGAGATACATCTCATTCGATGTATGAATATCCCAAAGAGGTCAGGTGCTGATTGGCGTGACCTCCCACACATAAAGGTCAGTCTTATACATTCAACCATTTCTTCTTTTTACTAGGGTTAAAATGTAATAACGTAACAGAAAATTTTATATAAAGTTTAATGTTATGTTTTCAGGTGAAGTTATCAAATGGAGAAGTGGAAGATTTGTTTCCTGAGCGTCAAGCAAACACAGCTAAGAACAACAATGAGTGGAAGGGACTATATGGAAGATTGGATTGGCAAGGCAACTTTCCTACTTCTATCACAAATCCTCAGCCCACTGGTAAGGTGGGAAGGTGCTTTCATCCTGACCAGGATAGAATTGTCACCGTCCGAGAATGTGCTCGATCCCAGGTAATCTAAATTCTTCTGTCCTCTCTAAGAACATCTGTAACAACAATTTCAAATCTTCAAATTTGAACTTTTTTTTCTCTCCAAAAACACCAGCGTACCTCTACGTTAGAAAAAAAAACATTAATGATTATTAGCGTATTTTATTAGATTTTAGTAAAATAGTTAACTAAAATCACACTTTCATCGTACTAAAAGAGAAATAAATTTTGGAGTTTATGAAAAATGCAGGGGTTTCCGGATAGCTATGAGTTTGCAGGAAGCATTACAAATAAATATAAACAGATAGGAAATGCAGTTCCTCCTCCGCTGGCATATTCTCTTGGAAGTAAACTTAAAGAAGTTTTACTTCTCAAGAAATCTTGTCAAGACTAATCTTATTTATGATATACTCATTTATATTAAGTTGTTTGGTGGTAACTGTAGATTTTCTTGGTGTAAAATTGTGATGTAACTGTAGTGTTGATTGTAAGTGTAAACAAATAATGTATTATTATATCAAATCTATAATATAATTAAATTTAAAATAAAAATAGAAAGATATTTGTTTCTTCCAACTATATGGAAAATCGCATATGACAACATCATGTAATAACTCACACATTTTTTTAGATATTAACGATAGGTTTGTTATTGATGATTGAAGCTTATTATTTTAAAATAAGAGTTTTTGGGTTTCTAGTTCTTTATTAGAAGCCACAGTCTAAAAATTTTAAGATTCCAAATCTGTTAAAAAATCAATAAAGAACTAAAATTTAAAAAAAAAAACTGAGTTGTAAAACATGAACCTGGTAATCATTTTAACGAAATTTCTCTAAAAAGTAAACTAATTTTCGGACAGCTCATATATCATTTACCAAGAAAATATGATTAAAAATTTAAAATATCATTTCTTTTATTCAATTTAATATATATTAATTAAGGAATGCTTATACTCGTAATATAAAGAATCAAAACTGCTTAGTCATAGAAACACGTGTCGATAATATAGTGCTTGTTCAAGAATCAAGACGAAGCAACTCCCTCCCGCGACTTCTTTGGATCGAATCAGTTGCACTCTCTCTCTCATTCAGATCTCTTTATATTAACAAAAACTTAAACCATCTCTCACTATCCATAATTCACAACGATAAAAAAAGAAGAAGAATGACGACAGATTCAGGAGACGATTCGATCTCCACCGTCGCTGAGAAAGCACCCGTCACGGCTGAGAGAAAAGTCCGTACTGATCTTGACGATCGTATCCCAAAACCTTGTTCGTACTTTTTCTCTTTTTCTCTTTGTGTTTTTTATGATAAAGTATGTATTCTTCTCTGTTATTGTTCATGATTCACGTGTTAGGGTTATCAAAACTAGAATCATATTTATGCATTTTTGTATTAGAAAAAAGATAGGCAGAGAAATCAAAACAACAAATCTCCCAAAATTGATAAAACGATGTTAAAATGGATCATTCATAAATCTATGAAATTTTTATTAGTTCTAAAATTTCTCAAACCCGTTTAATTCATTTTTTTAGTTCTAAAATCTCCCAAACCGGTTTAAATTATTTTGTTAGTGGTTTGCTTTTCATATGAAGTCCAAATTTTTTCTTGAGTCCTGAATGATTTGTTTGACTGTAACTGTATTAAAAAAACAGATGTGCCTCGGGCTACGGTTGCACCGGACATGGAAAACATTAACGGAACAAGAGGACATAAGCATCAAGACATGTCCGTTCTTCAACAGCATGTTGCTTTCTTTGATCAGGACGATGATGGTATCATCTACCCATCAGAGACATTTAAAGGTAAATATATAAAAAAATCGTTAGAACAATTTACGTAAAAGTAAAAAAATAAAATAATTATCAAAAAGTTTCACTTACATTTCTCAGGATTTAAAGCACTTGGTTTCAACGTGGTTTCATGTTTCTTTCTAACACTCATAGTGCATCTTACAATGAGTTACGCTACATTACCTGTAAGTTAATATTATCAAACAAGACCTTGGAGTTAATGTCTTTAATCTCTTTTGGGTCCTATATCAAAGATCATCTTCTAATTACTTTTTAAAAACTAGACTTGGATTCCTTCTTTTTCCTTCCCGATTTACATACAAAACATTCATAAAGCCAAACATGGAAGTGATACATCAACTTACGACACAGAAGGAAGGTTCGTTTTGTCTGTTTCATAAACTCATGTCCATGATGATTCTTTCTTTGTTACTTATGGTTATAAAACTTTTTAGATACATTCCTGCAAATCTAGAGAACATGTTCAGTAAGTACGCAAATACAGTACCTGATAAGTTAACACGTTACGAGTTGTGGCAAATGACTGAAGCTAATCGTAACGCATTTGATTTCTTTGGCTGGTTCGTACCATTCTTTCTCTTTATCTTTAGTGCCCTTCTCTTTGTTAATGGTGTGGATGATGAAAACAGGGCAGCGAGTAAAATGGAGTGGGGAGTATTATACTTACTGGCCAAAGATGAGAATGGTTACTTATCTAAAGAAGCTGTTAGGAGATGTTTCGATGGAAGCTTGTTCGAGTATTGTGCCAAGGCAAGAGCTTCTGCTAAGAAAACTGAATAATGATGCCAGTGGAAATGTCTTATGTAACTTTTGTTTTTACCGGTTCTTTTAGTTTTTTATTTTATTTTGTAGACTGCGTTGATACCTTGAAATAGTAAACGACTTCTCACATATGATTGTTTTTTTCTTTCATATCCCATAAGAGGAAGAGGTTTTCATATGAGTGTGTGTCTCAAGTGTATTTGTATGATATAATTAAATTAAAATTAATTTGATTCAGACAGAGACATATGAGACATCTCAGGATATATCAGGATTCAGGATAGCGGAGACATATAAGACATCATTACCATAAAAAAAAAAAATCAAGTTTTCGCTAATTTAGTGAGTGTTTGGAATAAATCCTAAAGTTTTGGGACTATTTGTAATTTATTAAAAGTATCAGTCAATTTGACTCAATTATAAGAAGAAAAGATTTGGCTTCATCTTTGACGAAGCTGTTCGTGTTACATCAATTAGGTTTTTTTTTGTACGCCGGCACTTCCAGGTAAAAGCTCTTCCTCCCCTTCTTCCACTTATACTGCTCTCTTTAATCCCTGATATAGTTTCAAATGTCTTCTTTGTTCAAAACCCTAATTTAAACACTCTGAAAGTTTCGTCCTTTTAGCAAACATGGAGTCTCATGAGCAATCATTAATTTTTGCTCTGCAATCAATTTTGACGAATTGGGTTTTTACTTTTTGTGATACTGTTTGATTTCATCAAGTTTGGAATGCTCAATCGTTGTTTCTCTTCTGTATGTTCCATTGAAAGTGAAAATAACTGTAACAGATTGATTTTTTAGGTTATTAAGAAGTTTCTGTTGCTTACTTGTTTATGTATTGATTGTGAAATTACTATTGTCACAGAGAACAAAAACAAGTTTAGACTAATGGCAGAGACAAAACCATTGATTGGTCTTAAATGGGAACCAAAGCTACCAGGCTTATCTTTAGAATCAAAAACTAAGTCTAAAGGAGCTGAGAGACATGAAAGTAGTTCTCTTTGGGCATCTAAGTCAGATCTCGTTGATGGTCTTTGTCTTCCACCTAATGATCCAAGGAAGGTTAACAAGATGATTAGAAAGCAACTCAAAGACACCACTGGATCAAACTGGTAACTTTGCTTTCCTCCATTCAGATTATATAGCCTTTTTTTTAATCTGGTGAGATTACATTTGTATTTCAATCTATTGGAATGGATAGGTTTGATATGCCTGCACCAACAATGACTCCTGAGTTGAAAAGGGATCTTCAGTTACTCAAGGTAACTAATGAGTTCTTTGCTTTTTTTGTTGTTGTGTGGATTTGGTAAGTCCTAACACTATTCTAATTGAATCATTGTTGTAGTTGAGAACTGTAATGGATCCATCCCATCACTACAAGAAAAGTGTCTCCCGATCAAAACTAGCGGAAAAGTATTTCCAGGTAAGTTTTCAGAATGGGAAATGTGTTAAAGACGAAAACGATTTGTTCTTGGTCATTGTCTTAACTACACAAACTCTTGTTATTAAAAAAAAAACAGATAGGCACAGTAATAGAACCAGCTGAAGAATACTATGGGAGATTGACAAAGAAGAATAGAAAAGCAACTCTTGCTGAAGAGTTGGTCTCAGATCCTAAAATTTCTCAATACAGGTAACATTACTACCATAATCTATTAACAATGTGTAGATTCTGTATCACAAAAAGGTTAAAAATTCAATTGAAAACAAACTTTTGTGTTGTGATATGTTGATTCTAGAAGTTGTATGGATGTATTTGTTTGTTTCATATTCTTGAATTATCAAGAATAATTATAGGCTTTAAATGTATGGTTATCTATTCAAAGAAGAGAAGTGTTCTTTTTTGTGTTGAGAATTGAGATGTTGTGTCTAAGTGAATGTGTTTGTGTTGGTTATGGTATTACAGGAAACGTAAGGTCAGGGAGATTGAAGAGAAGAACAGAGATGTTATATCAAATAAGAAATGGAAGAAGAAGAAAGGAAACCAATCACAAAGAAGGAACTGAGATCTCTTACATTTGTTTAGAATATTATATGATTACAGTTTTGGGACACATTTGTACTCACCTAACCTTGTAGTGGCTGCTCTGTTTTATGGCTTTTCGTTTAAAGGATTTGTTTTATTATTGAACCATGAAACCATTCGTTGTTTGATCTTTTTACTTCATAATGTCTATAATATGTAATGGTCCGCTCACTCGATCAATCAACATAGGGGTCCTTAATTTAGGAGTTTCTGAAGCAAATCTGAAAGTTGTGGGGTAATTTATAGTTTTTAAAAGTATAATGGTCAGATTAATAAATAAAATAGAATAAAAATTTGGTCATCACCACCATCTTCACATCTCTTTGACAAGCTCCTTCGTGTCGTGTCCCATCAATTAGGTTTTTTTTACTTCCAGGTATAATTCTCTATACCACTCTTTAATCTCAGGTACAGTTTGAAAAATATATTCTTGCTCAACAAAACCCTATTTTTTGCCCCTTTAAAACAGAGACGGTTCTTAAATTTTTAGATATGGAGTCTAATGAGCAATCGTCTGAGAAAAATGGTTCGAGCAGTGTATCTAAGAAAGTTTCAGAGATTTGGGAACGAATGAACAAAGGAATACCAAATAAACAGCTCAATTTTGTCTCACTGAGAAGCTCAACACCTCAAAACTCAGCAAATAGTAACAATGTCAGATTTATTCTCTGCGTTTTTTGCTTCTCTTCTTATTATTTGGGATTTTGAAATTTGTGGGTTTTTGATTTTGTAGAATTTGAAAAAGTATCTTGGTCTGGATTTGAAGAAGGAGAATGATACTTTGAATGTACAAAAGGAAGATAGCGTTTTGAATCATAGTTATAGTGAAGAGGCTAAAAGTATTGCTGCTGCTGCTGCTTTAGCTGCGGTTAGAAACGCTACTGCAAACGCTGCAGCTGCATCTAGCCGTGGCAAGATTGAGGTTTGAAAGCTTTACTTTGGAATTTTTAGAATCTAAGATCTTATCAGGTGTTTGGAACTAAGAAGATGGGTTGTTTAGGACGAAAATCTCTGTCTTGAGTTTAAAACTGTAATTCGATTGAACATTTTTTGATTAGAAGCTCGCTATTTGTCTTAATTTGTGTGTTTAGCTCTGAATTGTTAGCATCTCAGATCTTATCAGCTGTCTGAAACTAGGAACATGTTATTGTGTTAGAATCTTTGTTATTCAGTTGAACCTTTGTGATTTTTAAATTGCAATTGTGATTTGTGAGTATTCATTCTCACTTGATGCATATACTTCTCTGGGTCATTTCTAGATAACTGAGGTGAAAGACTTTGCGGGTAAAGAAATCGAAGTAAAGCGTTTAGTGGATGCTGATTCAAAGGAAGCATTGGTGAAGGGAAATCAAAGCTCCTCCTCCTCAGCAGCAACTCCTTCAGCTGTTGATGTGGTTCTAGAGCAGATAAAAAAGAAACAGAAGCTAAGTGTTCTTGACAAGACAAAGAAAGATTGGGGAGAGTATAAGGAAGAAAACAAAGGTGTTGAAGATGAATTAGATAAGTATAAGAAAAGCTCAGACCAGTATCTTGACAAAGTTTCTTTCTTAGAGAGAGCTGATTACAGACAGTTTGAGAAAGAGAGAGATGCTCGTTTAGCTCTTCAGTCCAAGAGAAATACACAGTAATGTCTGAATGTGAGTCGTGACTCTTCTGTAATGTATTCTTAAGTATGTAGAGAAGTGATCTTACGAGGTCTTGTAGCATTTTCTAAACTGATTTCATCACATTAATCTAAACCGAGTTCCGGTTTGTTTGATTTATTTGGTTTTCTTTTCTCCTTCTTGATCTGTGTGTTTGGTAATGAAGAAGATCGTTCCTCTCTTTGGGCCACGGATAATAAAATGGGCTTTCAGTTCAACATAAGCCCAACTTTAGAAGAAGCCCCATAACTCCATATTTAGCTTTGGAAGAGAACATTTAACCAAATACTATACACAAACACATGCAAAGACTTAACGACTTAACGAGTGACAAACGAATTAATTAAGAAATTAACGGTTTTCATTGTTGATAAAATTACAGTTTTGCCTAAGGTATGTTATATTAAATTTTGATATTCTTTTTTTAAAGAATAATTCCTTCAAATACCATCATTTATACTTTTTGGAACAAAATTACATTAATTTTTTTAATTAGACATAAATACCATTTTTTTATTAAAATCATATTTTAATTTAATGTTTGGCTTGAGTATTTAGTGGTTGGGTTTAGTTTTTATTATTTGGGTTGAGTATTTAGTGGTTGGGTTTAGTATTTATTGTTTGGATTTTGTATAATTTCTCAAAAATATAATCTAATTTTTAATTTAATTGAATTATTAAATAGTAATTTTGTCTTAAATTAATTTTAGTGGTATTTATGGAAATTAAAGTTAATTTGGTGGTATTTTTGAGAATTGCCCTTTTTTAAAGTCATTAAATTTTGATAGTTAAATATTTTTAGATATTACCGATTGACGCAAATTTACCAAAAAGAATACGAAATAAACTAATATAAGGAAAGATCAATCAATAAATTTTACACAATGATAAAACGCTATCTTGAAAACGTCCAACATAGGATAAAGGCAATACAAAAACATGGAATATACCATATAAATAAATATTTATTACACCAATAATATATAAATCCACATGCGCTCATATATTATACAATATTCAAATTTCCATATTTATTACGATCCTATAATCAATTTCCTTTATCTCCGATCTAAATCTTGACAAAAAAAAAAAAATCGGATCATTAACTTAAAAAACGTTTTCATAATGAAATCCACCGTAATTAATTCTCATACTATATAATAAGCTGGTTTGTCCATTTCCCATATTCACTAACCTTACAACTACAACCTAAAAAGTTCACAACCCTTCTAAAGACACAAAACGTTCTTTTCAATCATTTGAGATGGCGCCAACTGAGATGAACGTCGGGAAAAAGGGAGAAGTTAACGTGACGGTGGTTCCTAACGGTGAAAAGAGGGCTTACGTCACTTTCTTGGCTGGCAACCTAGACTATTGGATGGGTGTGGTTGGTCTAGCCAAGGGACTTCGTAAGGTGAAGTCAGCTTATCCTCTTGTTGTTGCGACTCTTCCTGACGTACCAGAGGAGCACCGTCAAATCTTGGTGGCTCAAGGATGTATCGTCCGTGAGATTGAACCGGTTTATCCGCCGGAAAACCAAGCCGGTTATGCTATGGCTTACTACGTCATCAACTACTCCAAACTTCGTATTTGGGAGGTAGAATATTACTTACTATATATGTATATACTCGTATATTTAGACCGTATCGGTTTTATTTGTCAACTAGTATCGTTTATTGCATGTATACACTCATCTATTACCATTATATTTGAGTGACACGTGGATTTGAATATTGTCATAACATATATCATCTTATCTAACATGTAAATTGCCACGTGTCAAAAATTCATAATCAAGATTTATGTAGCCACATGTCATTGCATGTAGATCGATTTAATAATTTTTAAAGTTTTGAATTTGTTGTATATTTAATTATTTTATTAATATATATTTTTGTAGTTTGTGGAGTATGAGAAAATGATATACTTAGATGGAGACATACAAGTGTTTAGTAACATTGACCATCTCTTCGATACTCCTAATGGCTACTTGTACGCTGTTAAAGATTGCTTTTGTGAAGGAAGCTGGTCAAAAACTACTCAATACAAGCTCGGTTACTGCCAGCAATGTCCGGAGAAGGTGACATGGCCGGTGGAAACTCACGGTCCTCCACCACCTTTGTATTTCAACGCTGGTATGTTGGTTTTCGAACCACATCTTGACATTTATGAGGATCTACTTCGAACTGTCCAAATCACTACTCCAACATCTTTTGCTGAACAGGTTTGGTTTGGTTTGATCTTCATCATTCGTTTGAGTTTTCTAAAACTAATAAAATTATATATTTGTAGGATTTTCTGAATATGTACTTTGGAGACATTTACAAGCCAATTCCTCCGACCTACAACTTAGTATTAGCTATGCTTTGGCGTCATCCTGAATGCATTGACCTTGACCAAATCAATGTTGTTCATTACTGTGCTAAAGTACGTATATAGTATTATTTAATACCTTTACATATTTAGATATATAATATTCTTGTTACAAACTAAAAGTATATGTTTGTATTTTAAAGGGTTCAAAGCCTTGGAGATACACTGGAGAAGAGGAGAATATGGAGCGAGAAGACATAAAAATGTTGGTGAAAAAATGGTGGGATGTTTATGAAGATTCGAGTTTGGACTACAAGAACTTTGTTGAGACCGAGTCTAAGCTAAACCCTATCATCGCAGCTTTAGCTCCCAAGGAATCCAGTGGCGATGGCTTTGCTAGTCTTGCCCCCTCCGCCGCATGAAATCATTACGTGGAGGCTATATTATAAACTTTTTTTTTTGAAATAAATGTTTAGCTATATATATAATTTTATTATAATTATATATAGCAAACTGCTTTTGTGTTTTATGTTTGTGGTTGGTCTTGTGTTTGTTACACTAATGTGTTTATGACGACCTCGACCACCCTTATCGTTTTTTTCAGTGATCAATATTATTACTATTTTGGCTTTTAATTCTCTCTTTTCTTTTAACATTTTCTTTGTCTCAAATATATTTTATTGTTTTTATTAAATTCCCTACAAGTTATAAGTTTTTTTTCGAATTTTAAATGATACGATTACTATAAATATGGTAAATTATCATTAAGACATTACAATATCTTTAATTCAAGATCAGTAAAATATAAATCTTAGGAGTCGCCGTCTATGATACAACCAACCTCTAAGCCTCAGATAGTCTCATATACCTCTCGTCTAAACCAGTCATTTCAGCAAATTTAGCTAAACTTCTTTCCTCGCTCGAATCATTTGGTATCTTGGCTTACCTATAGTATAGAACCTGACCTCAACCTCTCGCACAGTCCACTTAACATTGAAATATAGACCAACACATTCCCAAATTAACCAGGATCATTCTTTGTGACTCTAAGATCATAGTACCTCATCTTCATACTCATTCTTTGCATGTTTATATCCGAAAGACATGTTCAGGATAGAGGCTGCAACGCCCAAATTAACAAGGATCATTCCATGTTATTGCCTTAATCTTTCGTTGATAGAGTGCAGTTTACCAATATGAATTCATTACAAGAAAGAAAAAGACATGGGACAATGTCTGGTAGGAGTTACTACATATTACATTGAGCTCATTGAGGTGTCTTTTTGTATGAAAAAAAGTAAACAACAGCTTTTGAATCTAAAGATCAACAGCAGGAGGAATGTCGTCGACGGTTAGATCTACTCCATCATCTGGTAACTCAGATCCGAGCGGTCCTAGTATCCCTTCAGAACTCAGAGTCAATCCGCTCTGCTCAAACATACAACATCAATTTTACCACAATCCAATTTAACCAAAACAAACTCCAACAACATACCGAAAAGGCGAAAATAACCACATATAAGATATAAAGAAGCATGTATCAAGAGATAAGATAAGTGGACAATCATACCTCTGGTTGGAAGCGAAGCATGTCTGCACGAGCCATTGCTTCTGCTTGTGCAATTCTCTGTCTGAATGTCTGAGCCATCTCCTCAGCCTTGACACAACAGAAACGTAGCAAATGGTTAAGAATAGAAAAGGGAACTGAGAGAGTATTACAAAGGAAATAGGTGTTACCTTCTCGAAAACGAGTTTTGGGTTGCGAATCATATCACCAGGTGTTGGTTCTAGCTTCTTGGTGGAGAGACTTACTCTTCCTCTGTCACGGTCATGGCTTAATATCATAACCTGCAACATTAAAAGTTAGGGACTGTTGTTTTAACAGCTGAAAACGAAAAAGTTTTAAGAATATCTGCTGAAGATGACCTTCAGAGTGTCACCGGGTTGAAGAACAGTTGCGATATCTGAGACACGGTCATGACTGATCTGACTGACATGAAGAAGTCCATTGATTCCTCCAATGTCAATGAAGGCACCATAAGGTTTCAAGCTCTGAACAACTCCAAGAACCACAGATCCAATTCCAAGCTGAGCCTGGCTATCTGCTACTGCTTTACGGTTGCTGAGGACAAGCTTTGTTTGTTCCTCATCAACCTCCACAAACTTGAGAGGTATTTCTTTGTCAAGAAGCTCTTCAGCTGCTGCTTTCTGAACACATTGTATCATAAATCAGGTTGTAGCAATTAAGTTTTCGAACAACAGAACATGCTTGTTGTTAATGATTATAATCTTAACAGTTATGAGACAACTACTAACCGATGATATTTGCGAAAATGGCACAAATCCGCGGAGACCTTCAACCAGAGCCACCAAGCCTCCTTTATTAGCACCAATAACCTACAACATACAATCTAACTCATGACATTGTAACCAAAGAAACCACAAAGAAGTTCCAAACTTACCTTAGCCTTAACAATAACATCCTCAGCCTGAAGCTGCCTACATCGTTCCCAAGCAAGTTCATACTGAATTGTCCTTAAGCTCAATAACAAACTGTCATCACTTTCGTTTTCACCAATGATGACAAACTCTTCAACCATACCAGGAACTATACCAGCTTCTTCGACATGCTTGATTCTATGAATACAAGCTTGTTCTACTGACAAGTAAGCCGATGACTTTGCAGAAATGTCAACTAATGCACCATTTGCATCCGTCTTGAACACTGTTCCTTTCACCTAAACAACAACACAACCACACCAACATTGTCACATATCATCTTAATTTGGTCTGTCGAAGAACAAATTTGGATGTTCTAATTTCCAAAAGTTTTCAAATTTCCAGAAAAATCTGAGAGATTAGACAAACCCTAGTGCCAATTTCGGAATTGAAATCGTATTGTTCAATAGCAGCCGCGAAATCGTCGACAGTGAAGGCAACACCTTCCATAGGAGCAGTTCTACATCGTTCATAAGCATCTTCGAACATCTTCTTTAGCTCGAGCCTCTCTTTTGTTTGGCCACTAGACATCGCAACGGCGGCGACGATTGTGGGAGAAACAGAGGAGGATTTGTTTTGTGGGAAGTTCTTCGCTGCTCTTCTAGATAATCTAGAAGAAGACGAGAGTGGAGAGCATCTAAGCCCTGTGAATTGCTGAGCTAACGACGCCATTGTTTGGTCTCACTCACTCACAGAGAGAGTTTTATCTCTTCTTGTATGGTTCCTGCGTTTTATCGTTGGGAGATAAGGGAATAAGATATAATAAAATTTGAGATAATGATGATGATGATGTGGACAAAAACAACATGCCGTTTTTTAGCTTTCTGAGCAGCATGATGTTTGTACGAAAAATGTGTGTGACGTTCGGTAGATGTTTACAAGCACTGTGCGACATCTATCTTTTATGCACACAAAATAGAAACTTAGGCCTCCTTTTTGCATATACAAGGCCCATGGGCTTTATTGTCCTAAACAATCTTACCCTTTGTAAAAAAAAAAAATTACAGATAATATTATTATTACATAACTCAAAAGAACACTAAAACCCTAACATAAAGTGGTTTAGGTAGAATTGCAAAAACTAAACTTTAACATAGTTTTCGTACAAATACTAAATACATATTCAAAGGAACCTTTAACTAGAAAAATATAGAAGAACCTTCTTTTTAGTCAATCTCTATCTCTATATTTAATTATTTTATAATCTTTATTAGTAAACAAAAACTGCTTACATAATTAGTAAACTATATATACATCGACGTGCTATTATTTTATGTTCATTTGTTTTACTTTCTATTACCACGAGTTTATTTCTTTTAATGGAAACCTTTTGACGAGTTTTTAAGTTTGACTTGGTCAACTAATTATACTATCATACTTTTACATCTTACACACGCACGCACACAATGCCACTAGGCTTTGACCTGAATGTTTATGTTTCATATTCAACTTAATATGTTAGTTCATCGTGTAACGTTGCTTTAGAGATGGAGTCAACTCGTCCGTGTGTAGTTTAGGTTGGATATCAAATCTATGTCTTTGGTCTAAGAATATAATTTTATTACACTCTTGTCTATATGTTTTGACATATATATTAGACTAAATATGTATTTGAAATATATACTCAACAAAATATTGTATTAATTCTCAAATAAACATCCACTTTATTCAACCATTAACATCCATATATTCGGATTTTAAGATAGAATTAAACTAGGTTGATTTTCTTACGCTACACTGTTTTATTATAACTATGATTAGACTACTTAATGAAAATTCTAAAATTTATACTTTACAATATCAGTATAAAAGTAAGTTTTTAGGAGTAGTAAACAATTTGAGTTGGATCATTATACCAAAATGGATAATTTTCTTTTAATTGTATACCACTATGATTTTACTTTTTAAAGAAACAAAAAGAGCAAGTGGCTATATTTGATACAAATTTCAGTCACTAAATCATATCAAGCTAATGAATATAACAATTAAAGCTTATTCTTTAACATATATTTTAGAAAAGCTTATCTTGTTGACTAGTCAAAGAAGAGACAACAAACGCACGAGTGGGTTGTGATTAAAACTCGTAGAGTCCCTTAGACTTAGTAATGAGGTCAACATTGACTAATTAGTACACATTAATCTAAGATTAAGTGGAGATGCCAGTCAAAACCAAACAACTGTTGTATACTTATTCTTTTATTGTAAGTGTCCTTGTGAAACTTATTTAGTTAACACCAAAATATCATACTGACGAGTAGCACAAGTATACACAATTTTTTTACTTTAGAAATTGAATATTTGACGACCAACCAAAAAAATTGAAGATTTAAGGCTGTTGCATGCTATAGAAATCATATATATTAAAAATTAAGAATTCTCTATGAGTGATGAGTAACAATATTTACAATTGACATGTATGATTATTTTTATAAATTTTAATTTATTTTAAATTTTTACCTTTTTAATTTCATATATTTATAAATTTTTCATATTCATTTTATTTAAAATTGTAACCACTTTGTCTAAATTTATTCTTATTAATTAAATATAAATTAATTATTTTGCTTAAAATATATATTTATATTTCATAAATGAAACTTTTATCTTTTTTAATTTTATACAACTATAAACTTCTCATATTTTTTTTATTTAAAGTTGTAACCACTTTGTATAAATTTATTGTTACCAGATAAATATAAATTAATTATTTCACTTAATATACATATTTATGTCTCATAAATAAAATTTTTTGTTAGTGTTCATGCATAGTTGTTTTAATTGATGTAATTAGTTAGTCTCCTGGTTTTCTTATTTTGTTTAGTTATAAAAAAAATTTTGTATAAAAAATAATTGATAATATCAATAAAATCTCAATTCATAAATTTTCTATACAATATTAGCAGTAAAAATTAATAGCCGTATTTTTATGAGAGCAGAAGAGGAGGAAACATTAATATTGTTGATGACACGAATAGTGATTGAAATTGATGTTGGTATTTTACAGAAGGTACAAAAACAAGTAATAAAAACAAAAATAAAATAAAAGATAAATAAATAGGTTAGATATCTAATTCTAAATATTATTTTAAGTGTGAATAAGTACATATTGAAAATTTTATCTATTTAAAGTCCATTGATTTTGACAAAAAAAAAAAAAGTCCATTGATTAACTCATGTAGGTTTTGACAAAACTTTTTTTGTGTTTTATTTATTGATCTTACTTTTCAAATAAAATTTTATCCTCTATGTTTTTCTTGTAGAAAGTATTAGAAATTTAAAAATTATTTATTGTTGTAAAATAATGTGTATAATCCAACAGATTTTTTAAATTAATTAGTTAGTTATTAATATCTTATAATCTTTAGTTTCCAATTAATCATTTTATAATTTATGTATATTTTATAATTATTTGTTTATTAATATGTTTTTAGAATAATATTTTTATTTTACTTTTTTATATATTTTTTGATTAATAATTTTTTTATAATAAATATGGTCATACTAAAAATAAAATTATTTTTCTTAAATTTATAAAATTAATAATATAAAAAATTAATTAAATAGTCAATACACGACATAATCTTACTCTTCCACATATTTCTCGAATATATATTTTTGGTGATTTGTTAACTTTTGACATTAATTTTAATGTTATATACACATACATTATAATTGGAAAAAAATAAACAAAAATTACAGTATTCTTTGAATTGGACTCAAATTAAGGACGTTCATCTCCATTACTTTTAAATATAACACACACACAAAAAGTCATAGTAATCAATTGCTTATTTAACTATAATTAATAAGAAATTGTTATTCATACAGTTTGTTATACATTTAAGAAACAAAATGTTTCCTATGAGAAGCATATAAAGACTAAAGAAAAAGATGATGTTGGAGATGAGATGAAATAATTATAACACATCATTTGTGTTCTCCACTTTGGAGGAAACACTTGTTTTATTATGTTATATTTGGTTTGAACTTTTCATAATCTAATAAAGCACTGTCCCAAGTAGTTCGTTTCTTCATATTAAATACAATAAATACAACTCCCCTAATTTCTTTGCATTCACATTATCAATATTCATTATTTCTTTGTAAAAAGAAACATTTTCTTTGCTTTTGCTCTGAAATCGTTTCTCTAAAATATGAGAATGGCCAACATATCTGATAAAAATTGGTTACTTGGCAGCTGAAAAATAATTCCAACAATATTTTTATTTCAATAGCTTTTATCTTTTTATTATTTCGTCACAAATTCGCCAAAATATTGAAACGGATTTGTAACGGATCCGATATATAAATAAATTTTATTTTGTGATTTTAAAAAAAAATATTATCGTTAATTTTGACGGATTAGAAAAAAAAATTATGAGAAAATAACATCTTTGAAATATTTTGTCAGTTTTTGCTTTGCTTTTTTTTTTTAATAGTGATTGAAGAATAATGCATATAAATGTGACCATTACATTGTATTTTAAGTATTTTTCAACTTAAATTCATAAATGGGCAAAAAAAATGTTTTAACAATGATTTTTCTCCTAAAAATAGTTGGGAAAAGGTATTTAACTGATTATTTCTTAAGTTTAACTATAATTTTGATATAAATCAACCAACATTTCATAAGATAAAATACTATCGACAAAGTAAAGCAGACAATAATTATATCAAACCTCCTCCATTTGCTTAGTATACTACAAATCTGGATGGAAAAAAAGTAATCCAACAAGTCTGAGAATTTGATGTAAATTTATCAATATTTTATTTGGCTGTAAATTTTTTTATAAAGAAATGAAATCATATTTACATATGTTTTATAAATTATTTTAGAATCATTTGGTTTATTTATTTCGTTAGTATTTTTAAACCTAGCAATTATGTCAGATTAATTATCTAGTAATCAAATAAATTATATACTAGATTATAACCCACGAGTTTTACTGTGTGGAAAAATATATTCGACTGATATTTTTAATTATATATATAAAGATATATAAAATAGAATTATGGTATATTCTTGGTATTTTTTGTTAGTTTTTATATTGTTTGTTTTATATAATATATTAATGATTGTATTTTGCAGATTTTAAGATGTTAAATTATAATTTTGATAATACTACATACGATAAAATATTTAATTTGAATAAATAAAATTATAAATAAATATATATAAATAATGTAATAATATAACTAATATATACTATTAAAATATTTGAACAAATTTTTTAAATATGATAAATTTTTAGTTAGTATAATAAATAGTAAATATGTATATAGTGTGTAGTTGTGGTTCTAGCTGGTTCCTTTGCGAATATGCCTACTAGTGATGCCCACATATATATAATTTGGCACATTGTTTAATTAATGTTTCACTAATTGGCCTAATCACATAACTTATATTAAACTCCCTACACATAAAATACCATTATTTTTCTAATAATATATTTATATTCATTAATTAGATTATGATATTCACCCACCAATTGCAACAAACTTTAATCCTTAGAAGAAAAATCCATCATACTTATTCATTGCCACGTGTCAGATATGCACAACATAGCATCAGGTTTCACTATATATTCTTTATTATTTTTAAGAGAAAGGTTAAAACATAAATTTAAATTATTAAATTATAGAAAACATTTTTTCTTAGAGTTTAAGTTAATTAATATTAAATATAAGAATCGTTCTAGATTTATCTTACTTCTTTAACTTTGTTGACTATATATGTAAGTTCACTTTTTTCTTAACCATTAATTGTGGTTTTAACTATAAAAACTCCTAATGATTTTGAATGAATAATCGAATAATGCGTTTTTGATCTAAGTTCTGAAAATGACATTTATCTTATCTTACTATAAGCTTTAAAGAATATGTAACGCAAATTATATTAAAAAGGAAACTATGTAATGTAATGATTCGTTAGAATAAATAAAGAGGTTAACAACTTCGCAAAAGAATATATGATACACGTTAGCGTTTATGATTATAGATTAACAAAAAAAGATTATACTATAAATAATTAAACTAGAATAGATAATTAAGATTAATGTTACTAGTATAATAATAGATAATCATTATTAGAAACTTCTAACAAAAGCAGATTCTCAAAATAAATTAAATATTAACGATCCCATAAATTTTGGTATATGTACGTGGCTAACTGCTAGACCATGTTTATCTCAAAATAAATTATAGTATGTTATTTAAATCTATTATGTTTATTAACAAAAAAAATGTATTATATATATATATATATATATATATGATTTTCACTATATTTTTTTATGAAGAGGGAGTATTAGGGTTTTCAAGTATTATGACCAGAATTTTTGTAACTATTTTAGATTAAAATACATTAGAGATTTGCATAGATATTTGAGAAAATTTAATAAAATAAACAAAAGGTTAGAGTAACATTTTATATATGTAAACAATTTGTTTTCCGTAAATTAACACAGTTAGAAATAATCAAATAAAATAATACTATTCTTAGGTTTATAATAGGTCACTTATATTAATGGATAGTAACAGATAAACCAATAATTAAACTTTTCCCATTTGTTCCTCTCTCGTATTCTTATTTTTTTGTCCAAATTAAGACAAAAATATATTTATCACAATTTTATCGGAATAAGTATTTTACTGAGTATAATACATGTAGTATATACCGACAACACGTGCTTTCGAACATATATTTCTCTCATCTATTTTTGAAAGTTGAAAAAATATTTGCTGGATTTTTGTTTTTATAATTAGTAACACAAAAATCTGCTCTGTCCCATTTACTCTATCTTGAATTGACACTTTCATTTAGGGCACCTAAACTCTCAAACTTTTCGTACTATACTTTTTTAGTTTTTCTTCTTCTTTGTGGTCTTCTTTGATTTGCAACTCATGTTTATGTTTACATATTTTTCTAAATGATTTTTCTCTAATTTTTGGACCCTCTCACCAGTTTCTTATGTTGATAGTTCTAAATACTATGTAATGTTACAGAGTTTGCTATGTTTACAATACTATGTTAAATCACACAACTTACATATATTGAATTTGTTATTTATTCCGTATAATGTTATTTACTACGCAAAATATGTAAAATATCTATAAAATCTGTCAAATATAAAAAATTTTATAGAATCTGTTAATTGTTTATAAAATTTGCTAGATGCTTACAGAATCTGTGATATGTTTGCAATTTTTGCGAAATATATCATTAAAGATAATTTAAAAAATAATTTTTTTGAGATTTAAAATTATTTTAATTATTTAAAAAATATAAGTAGTTATTGTAGCAAATCATCCATAATTAAATCACGATTAAAAAAACTCTAATACTAAAGAAGGACATTTTGAAATTAGAATGAACTCATCAACCATTGATTGATATATTAACCAACTATATATACTATATTGTTTTTGAAAAGTTCATATACATCAGTTTTAACCAACACTAGTTTAACAAGTGTAAATTTACAAAAAAAATTAAATAATTAGAAATACAGTATGAGATTCTCTCTATTATAAAATAAAATTTATTAGAGAAAAAAGTTCTTACATTGCGGCCATCTATGCCATCTTCCCACATGTTGCAATAAATTAAAGAACAAACTTAATTTATTAAACAATTAATGATCTTTTAATTTTTGTTCATCTATAAAACCATCAACTTCTTCATCTTTCCCCGTGGACACAAACAACATTCATTCTCTATCTACAAATAAGTCCAACAAACATCTCTCTCTTTCATCAATGGATGACAAAGCAAGAACCTTCAAGATCAACAAAAACATGGAAGATTTTGAGAACAACGTCGAAGAAGAAATGGACCTTAGAAGAGGTCCATGGACCGTTGAGGAAGATTTTAAGCTCATGAATTACATTGCTACTCATGGTGAAGGTCGATGGAACTCTCTCGCTCGTTGTGCCGGTATGATACACTAACATCTACTTATATATGCTCTTCAATTAAAAAGAAAAAAAAAAGACAAGAACAAGCCAAACTATATACAAGTTGCATAGGGTTTTGTTCCATTAAAAACTTATTGTTATTACTCAAAGCCAAATTAAACTTATTGTCACCTTTTGTTCAATTCTTGTCATGTTTCGATCTCCATGTGTTTTTTTTTTTGGTTATTCTTTTCGATAATTTTTTATTTTGTTTTGGAATTTCAAGAAATGGATTTTGCTTTGTAAGCACAAATGAAATGAACCCTTCAAGGGGATAAACCAAAAAGTGTAAAGCTTACATGTTTTGTTCTCTCATTACTTTTCTTCTTTCTAAATTACTAAAAGTAATTTTATTCGAATCAAAATGTATGTGATTCTATTAAAAACCTTTTTCTTTATATAGACTCAATTATAGATTTTTTTCGAATATGGATTCAATTATATAAACTATCTAGTTCTGAATAAAGGTAGCTATATTCGTGTTAAAATAAAAAGAAAAACAACAAATGCTAATTAATGATCAATATCTATATGGAGAGAGCACTAACGCAATGGAAGAAAGTTTGCTAGAGAAAAAGACCCTTTTAGAGAATTTGCCTCATAGCAACGGTCCAGAGTTAATTGATTAATTTTATCAAATATATGATGAGCATTATGATGAATTTCTTGCGTATGAAATCATCATACAATATACGTGTACACAATGATGTCTAAATAATAATATCTTCTACTATGAAACAGGACTCAAAAGGACCGGAAAAAGCTGCAGACTTCGGTGGTTGAACTATCTCCGACCAGATGTCCGCCGTGGAAACATAACCCTTGAAGAACAACTCTTGATTCTTGAACTTCACTCTCGTTGGGGCAATAGGTATGTTCTTAATTACGTATTAGCTTCATACAATACATTTTATTATCTATTTTAAAAAAAACTTAAATCACAAATATTAATTAATCTGTACTTACAAGCATTAGTAGATCACAACTTTGCTCATCAATAAATTTTTATTTTCTTGAAGAAAATATTTTATATTTACAAGAACTAATCATTTCTTTTTGGTTAATTATATTTTATTGACAAGAATTTGATCACAACTTTAGTAACTAATACTATTATATTTTTTGTGATGATAGATGGTCCAAGATTGCACAATATTTACCAGGACGAACAGATAACGAGATAAAAAACTATTGGAGAACACGTGTCCAAAAGCATGCAAAACAACTTAGATGCGACGTAAACAGTCAACAGTTTAAAGACACCATGAAGTATCTGTGGATGCCTCGGCTCATAGAACGGATCCAAGCCGCCTCTACTTCAACCTCCACCGGATCTGCTACCACGTCATCTTGCGCCACTACCTCCTCAGATCAGTTTTTGATGACGTCATACGATGAACAAATCAACACCAACATGGAACATTCGGGTGTAGTAAGAAACCCTAATGGTTACATCACGCCGAATAATTCCAGCGTGGCTGTATCTCCGACGTCAGATTTAACGGAGTATCACGTGAGTAGTGAAGCAGGGCAGATTGGGAGTAATTATTATATAGATCAGAACTTGGTTTGTCAACAAGTGTCATCGCAGAACTATTTGGATAACAGTGGATTACTAAATGGAGATTTAACAGTGATGCATGAACAGAGTTATCTAAATTGGTATGAAAATATTAATGGGATGATACCACCCTCTTATTCGGACAGTTTTTGGAACACTAGAAGTGATGAAGACTTTTGGCTCTTACAGCAACAACTACTTGACAATGGAAGCTTCTGAAAAGACAACAAGTTATTTTAAGAAGTTAAGTGTCTTATGTGTGAAAGGAATGTGTTTTAAAGGGGAAAAAGGAAAGCTTCTATTTATATATTTTAGATATGTATTGGGTGATTAGGGAATTGTTATTTTGATGAAAATTTTATTAGTTTGTGTACTTTTGTGATTGTGATTCTATTATATGGATATTTTGGTAGATGATTATTTAAACGGTCATAAATATATAATTGGTGACAATATAGTGAACTACTTGTGTATTCTTTGTTTATTTAAAACAAAACATTATGTAAAATAGGGTTAAATAAAAGGTAATTCTCTTAAATACCACTAATTTAAGTTTAGTTTCCACAAATACCACTAAAATTAATTTAAGACAAAATTACTATTTAATAATTCAATTAAATTAAAAATTAAATTATATTTTTGAAAATTACATAAAATTCAAACATTAAACACTAAACCCAACCACTAAATACTAAACTCAAACAATAAAAAACTAAAACTAACTACTAAATACTAAACTCTAACATTATAATTTTAATAAAAAATGGTATTTATGTCTAATTAAAAAAATAATGTAATTTTGTCCAATAAATTATAAATGATGGTATTACAAAGAATTACTCTAAATAAAATAACAATGCATATATTTAAAATACACACAAAATCTTTTTATATATATAAATAAATACGCCTGATAAATTAACCATCATAATTCATCTAGCGTACTTATTTATTTCCTTCATGGAAGCATGCTATATAAACACATCACAATTCATTAATATATATATATATATATATATATACTTTAGCCTAATAAGACATAATTGGTTCCATCATGTTTAATCCTATTAAATTAACCAAGTTTATGTCATACAAGCAAACAAAACATAGACACTAAAATATATATATTTCAATGACTTTTGTCATGATAAATAAGAAAAATGGATAATCCAATTCATGATGCTTTTAAAAATTATGTCTATGGGACATGTATATGAGAAAAAAGGTATCAAAGTGTGTGAAAGGCTTTGGGTTCTAAAGTAGAAAATCCAAAAAATGTTTATTTTTAATTAGTGTATTTAGACGTGGAGATGTCTCAATGGTTAATGTATGAGTTTAATGTGGTCCATTAAAGTGATTATTCTTGTAAGAATGTAATAATTATTAATCAATTTAGTAATTAAATATATGCTTGGTGATGATAATTCCACCATTAACGCGTGCAAATCCTTAATATTTTAATTGATCTCACTATAATAAAACATAATTGTACGGATGATCTCACTCTCATCTCATCTAGATAATTCCTTCTTTACATTGTAACACGTCTTTCAAATTGTGTCGTCTTCATCAATTACTTTCTTAATAAGTATATATCTAATCATTTTGTAATATCCACTATAAAATATATATTAAATTGATGTAATTAGTTAAAAATTCTCTAACACTAACATAAAATACTTTTTCTTGTCATAGATTTTTATACTATAAATAAAATTTCTAAACTATAAAAAACTTTTAAAGACCATGAGGATAAGTAAATAAATAACACAAGTCATGAGAGCGATTCATCTCAATATTGAAGAAGTAGAGACAGGTCAACGTCAACGTAGGCGTCAGGTAATATACCACAATATACGGTTATAAAACCAAATACGAAACTAGTATTTATACAATGTATTTCAATACATTTTTGATTTTTCACTACCTATGCATTCATTAATAATCGATTGCATATTTCATCTAAACTAAAATCTTGATACATGTATATATTAATTAGGCATGATAAAATATTCGTTAAATTCAGTTAGATTCGAATCAAAAAATTTAAATATTTATAATTTTAGTAAAATTTACTATTAGTAAATCAAATATTATTTTTAAAAATACTAAATATTTACTTTAATTTAGATATATTTATATGTATATATATGTATATACACATATATGTATATATGTTGATTGAGTTTTTGAATAATTTTTCATGTTCTCCAAAGAGATTTATTATCTTTTGTTTTAATAGTCTAAGGAGATTTAAATAAAATTAAGAACAAGTATCATATCGTCTTTGCATTCTTATTAGTTATTTCGTTATCAAAAATTATAGGCCTTTTATAACTAAAAAACAATTATGGGCCTTGGGCCTTAATTGAACAAACCGGTAATATCGCATCTGTCTTCTTCCTCTAAAACTCTCACCCAATTCTACATTTTCTTCACTCATCTCTGTAATCATCTCTAAACTTCTCTGTAAACTTGATTCCATAAATGAGTAATCGAAACAAAGAATCTCTACAATCATCTTATAATTTTCAAATCTAATGCTTATCTGATTCGTTAAGACAAAAAACAGAAAAATTCAGTTTTTTTTTTCAGCCATTGTAGATTCATCTCTCTTCTCTGATCAATCTCTGTAATGGATAATCAAAAAGTCTCAATCTTTCCTGATGAGGTGATTCTACAGATACTTTCTAGATTACCAATCAAATCACTTTTTAGATTCAAATCCGTTTGCAAATCTTGGTATAGATTAACCTCTGATAAATACTTCACTACCTTATACAATCAAATCTCTGTTAAAAACCAATTACTTGTAGCTGAAGTAACAGGTTCCTCAAGTTTGATCTGTGTTGATAACCTAAGAGGTGTTTCTGAGTTATCATTGAGTTTTTTAAAAGATAGAGTTAGAATTAGGGTTTCTTGTAATGGTTTATTATGTTGTTCAAGCATTCCTGAAAAAGGTGTTTACTATGTCTGTAATCCATCAACTAAAGAGTTTAAGAAATTACCTAAAACTCGAGAAAGACCGGTTACTCGGTTTTATCCAGATGGTGAAGCTACACTTGTTGGTTTATCTTGTGATTTAGCTAAGAAGAAGTATAATGTGGTTTTAGCTGGTTATCATAGATCTTTTGGTCAAAGATCTAATGGGAGTTTCATAAGTTTGGTTTTTGATTCTGAGATTAACAAATGGAGAAAGTTCGTTTCGGTATTAGAAGATTGTAGTTTTACACATATGAGTAAGAATCAAGCTGTGTTTGTTAATGGGATGATTCATTGGTTAATGAATGGTTTATGTTATATACTTGTACTTGATATTGAACATGACTTATGGAGAAAGATTACATTACCTGATGAGATTAGATTTGGTAATGGTAATGGTGGTAATAGAGTTTATCTATTGGAATGTGATGGGTTTTTATCAGTGATTGAGTTATCTGATGTGTTGATGAAGATATGGAAGATGAGTGAGTATGAAACTGAGACTTGGTGTGTTGTTGATAGTATAAGTTTAAGGTGTATTAAAGGATTGGTAGTACCGGGGATTTTTCCGATTAGTCAGAGTAATGAGTTTGTGTTCTTGGCTACACATAAACAGGTTTTGGTTTATCAAAGAAGAAGTAAGTTGTGGAAAGAGATGTTTTGTGTTAAAGGAAGATCTTCTTTGCCTTTGTGGTTCACTGCTCATGCTTTTCGCAATACTATAGTATCTTGTAGTTAAGATGTTTTATGTTGTTACATGTTTTACATTTTTATTTTTTGTTTATAAATCTTAAACTTGTCATGATCTTTGTGTACCAAATTACAAGATGATGTTCTTTATTTCTACAAGTCATTGTTGTTCAATGTCTTTGCACATACTTAAACTTAATGAGAATCAACTTGTGAATCAGACAAAAGAAATTGATCATTTTTCAGTTTAAGTCCGAAAATGAATCATTTTTAGTTCATGTCCGAAAATTAATCGTTTTTAGTTTATGTCCGAAAATTGATCATTTTTCAGTTTTTGTCCGAATTAGATGGTCATATTGAGCATCAACTATTTTTTTTATTAATATGATGATATTTTTAAATATTTTTTTTTATAAAACTAGTTTTTGTTTGATTTTTTATTAATTAAAATTATGTTTTTTTGGATTTAAACTTATATTTTGTACCTAATTTCTGCAAAATAAAATTATATATATTTTTTGTTTCCCTAGACATATAAAATCAATGGACCAGCCTTGTTTATAAATAACATATATACAATTGTTACCTTTTTGTTTTTTTTACTACAAATAAATTTTGTTGTTGAATTTTTGTTGAGACTTTTTTGGCATCTCCTTGACATCATGAACATCTTCAAACACCGATAAAGGCAAAGACTTAGACAACAAACCAACTTGTGTCTTAAAGGTAATCAAACCAGAGGACCGGTTTACAAGAATCTCACCGAGCGAGATCCAAACCATAAACTCCTTAGCCTTGACTCCAGTGAGTTTCTTGATCTTGTTAGGCTCCAAATACGCAGTAACTTCATCATCAAAACATACCATAACGTTATCAAATCTAAACAAATCTTGATATCTATTTTTCTCATCTTTAATCTTCTTCTTGTGCTTTAACCATACAAAACCCGTGTCCTTCACGTAACCACATTCTTCAATCTCCTTGTTACTAAGTAGCCGGTTTGGTAAACCGATCTCGGTTAATAGTGAATCAAATTTCTCTCTGCATGGCTTGTCTCCATGATACACCTCTGCCTTGGTTTTCATGGCTTCTATCACCATAAAGATTATATTTGATCAAATCTTTTTTGTGTTTGGATAAGAGTTTTTTTGAGGTTTTAAAAGTTATCTTTGCGTACTTAAATTTAAGGTGTGTTTTATAAATGTTTGAGAATATGCGTTCTCAAGAGGATCTCTCTCATGTCTTTATCCTTAGCATATTAAAACTCATTTTTTGTTGTCTTTTTTTTATTATTATTTTATTTATTACCAAAAGTATATCCTTTTCTTGTTCTGTATCAATTTCTTTTGTATAATTGCACGTAAGTGAGTCACAAATATTAATATTTAATATAAATTTTTGTACGCAGACTCAAACTAAACGTATCGGTGACTTATTGAACCTTCATTTGTCATTATCAGATTTCCCCATTAACTTTGAGTAACATAAAATTTACCACTAAATGACACATGATAAAGATAACAAAGTTTTTTGGAGCCAATTATTTATATATATTTTGTAGATTTAAAATATAAAAAACAATATATGAACCCTAGCAATAAATTACTTGTTAATTTCAATAGAGAAAGACAAGAAAAAAGAATATATGCAAACCTAAAGATAATCGACTATTAACAATTTAGCTATGGAAAATGTCAGAAATAAATACTGAATCTCAATATTCGTTCTGTATTTAAAATTTTTAAAATGAAGATTTTGATCAATAAATTTCATAAATACCACTATTTATGAGCATATTTTTAAAAGCACCATTTTCATGTGGCCATTTTTAAAATTACCACAATTAAAATGAGTGTTTTGGTTCGGTTTTGTTTTTGCTTAAACTCCATTTGGTTATTATCTGAAATTATTTTGGTTCTGCTTTGGTTTCAGTTTAAAATCGTTAAAAACTATTGGATTTGATTTTGATTATATCTTATCAGTTATATGTTTCTATAAAATTTTATTTTTAAAAGTAGAATAAAAATTAATTTACATATAATTAGAAAATATTTGTTTTAAACAATTGATTATCTCGTATTCCTAAATTAGCTTACGCATTGTGAAGTTAAATAATTTTCTTGTGGCAAGGGTAATTAAATACATATTTGTAACAGTAGGGAACTTCTTGGAGTTATTGGGCCTTGGTTTTAAAAAATGTTGACTAGTAATTAATGGGTTTTCATATATTGAGTCTAATTTAGGTCCATTAAGAAGTATGCTTTATTTAACCAACTTGTTCGTATTTGTTAAATATTAGTTCAAATGTTGTTTGGCATTAAAAAGCTTAAAACTGTAATTATGAAAAATATAACAAAGATATAATACTTTATTATTACAACTAATAATTTTATGAAACTTAAATAATAGTTGATTAATTTTCGTAAATTTTAATTATATACTACACTTATATATTGGCAAAAGCTATTTACATATAAATTGGAAATTATTATAAGTTATATAACTCATGAATCCCACCTATCCTATTCGGCCTAATAATTGTTCCTCCATCTTTATTAATCCGTGACTTTGTTTTTCTTTTTATCTTTTTTAGTTGTTGTTATGTTAAACTTTATTATGATAAAAAGATTCTATACAATTAGAATTTTAACTATTATAAAAAAATTGACGAGACAAAATGAAAGAATCGATCCATTGAACAGGAAACATACACGTATATGTGCTAAAGAGAGTGAAATAATACTATATAGTTTTAATTTTTTGGATTTCTCGTCTAAATAGCTTTTAATATATATATATATATATATATAATATTGTTAATATATTTTAGAGTAATTCTTTTTAATACCATCATTTATATTTTTTAAAACAAAATTATATTATTTTCTTTAGTTATACATAAATACTATTTTTTTTGTTAAAATCATATTTTTAATTTAATGTTAGGGTTGACCGGTTGAGTATTTAGTGGTTGAGTTTAATTTTTTATTATTTGGGTTAAGTATTTAGTGGTTGGGTTTAGTATTTATTGTTTGAGTTTTTTGTAATTTCTCAAAAATATAATCTAATTTTTAATTCAATTAAATTATTAAATAATAATTTTGTGTTAAATTAATTTTAATGGTATTTGTGAAAATTAAAGTTAATTTGGTGGTATTTTTGAGAATTGCCCTATATTTTATTTATATTTATCCAATTTATATATATATTTTCTATATACGACTACAAAATAATAATTCTTAAGTATAATAAAATTATTTTTTTAATTGTTTTTGGATTATGTAAATAATATTGTTATAAATATTTTTACTCGATATATATATATATATATATAATTATAAAAATAGTAATTTTAATAAATTAGTTTTGCATTGTTTGTAGATAATTTGAGTTTTGATATCTAATTTTTTTATTGGTCCTTTAAAATGCAAATCATTATCTTATGTTTACCAAAATAATCAACAGAAATCCACGACTTTTACCTTTTTTTTTTACTTTTACCATTTTAACAAAGTTGGTTTATTAATCATGACAACTTTTTAACCAAAAAAATTGATAAACTCATGTAACAAAGATATGAGTTGTGGATATGATTATGATAAAGCACCTCCAAATATGAGGATCATGTGACAAAGCATCGAGCGATCGTAATTATTAAGAGATGATGACCTTGAGCGGTGAGGCTCGTGATGAGTGGCCTTCTCTCAATATAATTTATGTAGTTTTTATTTTTATTAATATATATTTGGGGATATATAGTAACGTTATATATACCCATGTTCAACTTAAGAGGCTTTGAACATCGTCTACTATGAAATTGATGCATGTCATTATGCATATACTATCCATGAACCAACGATTTTACGCATTAATTTATGTGTTCCAAGCCATGTTCCAAAAAAAGAAACATATGTGCAATAGAGAATTAGAGATAAACATATATAGTAATGAACAATTCCAAATTGAGTAAAATTAAGGAATTGAACAAAAATGGATTAAAATAAATAAGCTAGAGTAGGTGAGTGAACTCACGGAGTTCATGTCATGTAAACCTCTCAAAATATCACTAAGACAAAGTAATGCATTACGTCACTATTCATCTTTACAATGGCTATATAAACCCTAGACTTGCACAACGTATCCATGCAACACAAAACATACATCAACACATTAACCATCATGAAGCTTCTTGGAGTCTCTTTAGTTCTTCTCTTAGTTGTGGTGACTTGCAAAGCTGAGATTACTTGCGAAGAGAATAAGCCATTCACATGTAACGAAACTTCACGTTTAAACAGACTCCAGTTTGGTTCAAAGTTTATCTTTGGTGTTGCATCTTCGGCTTACCAGGCATGTAACATATTAAATCACACATACATATACATGGCCCCTATAAAAAAACATTAATTTTCCAACGTTGCATGGTTGCATTATGTTCCTATCATTGCAGATCGAAGGTAGCAGATCTCGTGGACTTAACACTTGGGACGCCTTCACTCACAGATATCCAGGTTTGTTGTTTGCATGGATATGAAAGGCTTACGTATATATAAGATAATGTTGTTTATAATAATTTCTTTGCATGCATGATAACAGAGAAAGGAGGACCTGATCTAGGGAATGGAGACACTACTTGTGGATCATATGAGCATTGGCAGAAAGATATAGACGTAATGGGAGAACTCGGGGTTGATGCCTATAGATTCTCGATTGCATGGTCAAGACTTGTTCCGAGTATGTTCATAATTGATCCATCTATATATATACAATGTCGATCTTGATTATTTGTAAGAGTTAATATATGATATATATATATGTGAGCAGGAGGAAAGGTGAGTAGAGGAATCAACCAAGATGGTGTTAACTACTACAACAAACTTATAGATGGCCTCATAAAGCAGAAGTTAATCCCTTTCGTTACACTCTACCATTGGGACCTTCCTCAATGTCTACAAGATGAGTATGAAGGTTTCTTGGACAGCCAGATCATGTATGTGTTATTTATGCCATCATACTTATTAAGAAAGTGATTCTTTTTGTACTAATGAAATGATTACATGCAGAGACGATTTCAAAGATTATGCGGATCTTTGTTTCGAGCTATTTGGTGATAGAGTAAAGAACTGGATTACGATCAACCAACTCTTTTCCGTGCCTACGAGAGGTTATGCATTGGGATCAGATGCACCAGGTCGATGTTCTTCGTGGTATGATAAAACTTGTTACGCTGGAGATTCTGCAAGAGAACCTTATATCGTTGCACATAACCAGCTTCTTGCTCATGCCTATGTGGTTGATCTTTACAGAACCAGATATAAGGTTAGTTCTTATTTTTTGTAAAACGTATAACCTAAATAACATATATATGAGTCTAAAATAACAATATATACAGAAGAAACAAGGAGGACAAATTGGACCAGTGATGATAACAAGATGGTTTCTTCCATATGATGAAAGTCAAGCCAATAAAGATGCAACTGAGAGGAACAAAGAATTTTTCTTGGGATGGTTCATGGAGCCATTAACAAAGGGTAAATATCCAGACATCATGAGGAAACTGGTTGGTGATAGGCTTCCAAAGTTCAATAAAACAGAATCCAGACTTGTGAAGGGTTCATTTGATTTTCTTGGTCTCAACTATTACTTCACTCAATACGTTTACGAAATTCCTCCAAATCCTCCCAACAGACTTTTCGCCATGAATGACTCACTCTCAGCACTCACATGTACATCTCCATTTTCACTTATTACAACATTTTGTCTAATACAACATTTTGTGACCATGTAATATTATATCATCTTTGTCTTTACAGATATAAATAAGGATGGTCCAATAGGCCCATGGGTATGCATTACCCAACCAACCTCTCTTGTGAATTTATATACTAAGAATAACATAAACTTATACATATATATATGCTTCGTTTTCACAGTACAATAATGGTATATATTACCGTCCTAGAGGCATTTTAGACGTACTCGAGCACTTCAATAAGACATACGGCAATAATTATCCGATCTATATCACTGAGAATGGTGAGTTTTCATCTATACTTTGTGTATTTTAAATTGTCAAATGACTAAAATATTTTGTAATTGTTCATATTAGGGTTTAGTAGTCCCGGTGGTGACACTTCTTTTGAGGATGTCATTGCTGATTACAACCGGACTGATTATTTCTGCAGCCATCTCTGTTTTCTCCGCAAGGCCATCAAGTATGTGAAAATTACTCTTCGATCAATATATAGTACTTATCAACCTTACGATATTAATCATTGGTTTCATTTTTAGGGAGTCAGGTTGTAACGTGAAAGGATACTTTGCATGGTCTCTTGGTGATAATTATGAATTCGGACAAGGTTTTACCGTCAGATTCGGACTTAGTTACGTTGACTTCAAGAATATCACTTCAGATAGAGACCTCAAAGAATCTGGCAAATGGTACAAGCGGTTCTTGTCTGTAAAGCCCAAGAAGGTCTCTGAGAACCAAGATGTCCTCCGCTCAAAGTTCTTCTTGGGAGAGAAGGAGGTTGCAGATGCATAAAAGACCATTATTTACTTTATGTTTATTAAGATCATCTTCATGTCTCCTTTTTCTACTTATCCATAGATATTAGATAAAGGAGCTTATCTATCTACTGTATTAAATAAAAGATGATCAATATATGGTTTATTTTGCTACATTGTGTCAAAGAGATGGGAGATAAATCCATTAGTACCAACCGAATTAAACTGATAAGATTTGTATACTTCATTGCTAAATTACTTCGTACCTATATTTTTTCTTTGTAACTAATGTTACCACACTTTGACTTTCTCTTCTTCTTTGTTGACTATTTTTCTCATTCCATGTCTTATGATTTTTCTTCTAGTATTAATTATTCTTTGTCTTTTTTTTTTTTTTGGTTTTTCATGTTAAGATTATACCAAGAACCTTTTACAAACACCGAGCTCTTCATGAGAGATTTTATATTGGAATGACAATAGAGACATGTTTCAAAAAATTATAGTTATTTTATTCTTGCATGTTATAATAAAATAAAATATTCTCACCATCTTCTCATGATTGTCTTCTTTTATTCTTGCATGAGCTTTTAATGGATCAACTCTCAACAGCACTTCTTGTCTGATGGATTAGAAAGTCAAGTCTCTCTTTCTCTTTTTTCATACGGCCATGTGACACACCACTTCCCTCTATGGACTAAAAAGTCAAACCCCTTTTTTCTTTTTCTTTTTTTTTAATTTAAATATCTAATCAATGTTTTCACTCTTGGATTAACCGGCCGGTCCAACCATTAAACCTAAAACCCGAATATAACACGAGTCCAAATTTAATAATAAAATCCGCTAATGATAAATCCAGAAATATGTGGAAAAATTACCATTAGTTCGGGTTATAATGGACCGGTTGAACTTCAAATTAATTTTGATTTAGACTTTGAAAAATAAATAAAAGGTTTGTTCTTCAATCTTTTTATATAACAAATTTTACATTGTTTGATTTCAAATTTATGTTTTACCCATTGATTTCATATATATTAAATACTGGTTTATGACTTATAATTATTACAAAAGATATATTTATTTTTGAAATAAAATAATATTTTGTCATTACTTTATACATTTGTTCAACTCTTTGAATCACGTACATATCAGTACAAAGATTAATTTTAGTTTGATTGAATGAAACTAAAATTTAAAAATAAACCAAAATTAAAATAAATTTTCTAAAATATGAATATTCCACGAGGAGATCTAACTTTTTCTATATCTTGGATTGGAAATGGTAAACAGAGAAGAGATGTCTATGGTGCTTTGAGCAGTACCTCGGTTTGGAGCATGCTGACACTACTCCTAAGAGGGCTTATGTTGTAGAGAATTTGGTCTGATAGGGTTTTGGGTTGCTCATTGATAGTTTGTTTTTTTTTCATTTATCTTTGTTTCTTTCCTACGTGCTTCAATACTTTGTGTTAATTTCATAGAAAAAGCTCCATAAACTCAAAATTTTTATTTATAAAATATGAATATTCCACGATGAGCTAATGCTATTACAAAATTACCTAGTTAATTAAATTACGATCTATTCAATTACTCATTATTAAGATTTTTGATATAAAGTTGACTATATTTATATATTTTTGCCAATCAAATAATATTTAAAAATAATCAAAAAGTTAAAAAGATTATGTAATAAATGATCAGTAATTATTAAATCCGAGTATGACTTAATTAACAAAAAAAGTAACTAGTAATAATTGGCTAAATATTTTAATTTTAGAAATTAGTCTTGTAACAGATCCAAATTTAGAACGGATAGAGATTCATATATTTTAGACTATTCGTGTAATTATGATTTTTAATTCTGAATATGTGACGTTCTTTTATTAATAAAATAATATAATATATTTTTAAAAAATTAAAATTAAATATCCAAAAAATTTTAAATATAAAACGGATCAAAATATTTAATGTAAAAAATTATTATTCAGATTTAGGTCGTACTAAAAGTCTGGTAATATATTCACTTTTCATTTTTTAAGTGTGGTCATATATTTAAATCTTAATTTTAATATGATATTAAACTTGTTACATCTGAATATTTTTATATAGTGTATATACTAAAAACTTGAGTGATTTTTACAAAACTAAAATATCAACAGCTCATCTTCAACAGTGACACCGCCGGTCGAAATTTTCCGTTTTCTGATCA